>JADBJO010024467.1:0-25144 GCA_016801955.1 Conus betulinus
TATAAGTTTGGAGAGCATTGGCGAGCTTAGAATTCTCACTGGGAAAAAACTACCAAGTTTGTTCTGCTCCCCAACCCCACCCCTCCCCCCCCCCCCCCCCCCCCCTCCCCCCGCGCCTGTTCTCGCCAAGGACAAAACGTCAATGGATAACACATACAGCGTTCAATAAGAACTATGTTATGCAATTCTCACGACAGTAAAGATGACAGTCCAAACTGTTTACGAAAGAACGTCAAGGTTCTTGTTTTGGTTTAAATGGCCCACGCAATGAATTAACGTATGTTATAGCATTATGCTCTGTTTAGACGCTTTTAGATATCGATTGGTTTATGGGTTAAAACAAAAAAACTCCAGAGCTTATTAAAAATAATTGCATGTCTCAGAATGAAGAATGAATTAAGATCACTGTGAGCTTTATTTCCAGTAACTGGCAACTTTCGCTTCTGATGAAAAATACGTGTCCAGCATTGCCTTATTCAATACTTCCGGAGTTGGGGCATGCAGTTGCTTTCAATATGATAGCAAAAGGTGCTGTCGTTTTTATAGACACTGTCTATGTCTTCTCTCCCTATTTAATATGCTTGCGTATCTACTCGTCCATTACAGGCAATCTGATGTTTTGTTTACCTTCTCTATGGGGTGCTGTTGCTCAATAATAATGATTTCCATTTTCAGTATATATGAGTGTGTGTGTGTGTGTGTGTGTGTGTGTGTGGTGTGTGTGTGCGTGCGTACGCGCGCGCGTGCGTGTGTATGTGTGTTTGTGTTAAAAGGTGTGTGCACGTGTGCGCGCATGCATGTATGTGTGAGAGAGAGAGAGTGAGAGAGAGAGAGAGAGAGAGAGAAAGAAGTGGCGCACAGAGAGAAACAGAGAGAGAGAGAGAGAGAGAGAGAGAGAGAGAGAGCTGACGTGAAGTCCAGACCCTCCCGTTAACTCACTTTACCGCTTCACAAGAAGCCGAGATCCATCCACAGGGGAAAGACCCGATTAGTAGTGGTGCTTCCCGTCTCTCCCTGAAGTTGAACAATAATCTTGTTCTCTGAAAAACCGCCATTCTATGACACCGGCGCTGCTTCCCGCCGTCCTGCAGGAAATGGATTGGGGGGAATTCAATTGCAACACTGCGGTTGGGGAAAGGATAGAGGTGGAATGGGAGAGAAGGGGGAAGGGCAAGGGATTCGTGGGGAAGAAGGGGGTGGAAGGGGGGGAGTGTTTGGGGGGGGGGGGGGTGGGCGGGAGCTCGGGCACACAGCTGCCTGCGACGTTGACAGATAGTGACCTCACCATGTCAACGGGCCTGACGAATCTTTAACGGCTATCGCCCTTTCTGAACTGTTTCCCGAGAGCAGGGATTTATCTGAGCGTCCCGACATCGGACGCGGATGCCCGACCGATTGATTTTTGAAAAGGATCGACACATTTTTAATGAACTCGGCACTTCGTCCACACGATGCTTGTCAGGTCGGTCATGGCAGTCAATGGTTATGACTAAATTGCATCCAAATTTCCATGTTTATGGACGTGAAAACACTTCTGAAGTGATTTCAATTCAGCGTGTATGCCGCTTCTTAGCCACGCAAAGTCTTTATTGTGGCACTGTAAAAGACTTCCTGCCAGAAGGAATTCACTCAAACGATGTATTCCAAACCTTATGTGAGCAGAGGGGGACGTGGGGGGGGGGGGGGGGGGGGACTGGGCAGGACCTTCCGCTGATTTCTGACCGCTCTCATCAGGAATTCAAGTAAACCAAGATTTCACGACGGTCACATACTAAAACAAGCAAAACAGTCACGTATGTTTTATAGCCACTAATATACATTCCAGTCCCTACTAACTGATCAAGCCACTAAAATGACGTTTCCAAGGTTTCATATCTAACTCTTAGTTGCGAGGCATTCTGAAAAAAAAATTGGTTGTGTGAATCTTGCATATAAAGAATCCAGGATTTGTCATTTTGTTGTTTGTTTGCATGTTACAAATGAAAGCGTACCTGAGTAGAAAAGAAAGAACAAGCTTTTTCCTAAACATTCTGACATTTTGTTTCAAATATTTCTAAACACGTCCTATTTATTTTCCTTGAGCTGGAATATGCTGTCCTAAGCTTTTGAATGTTAAAATGTAACACCGAGCAAGCGTTTAACATTAATCTACCAATACTGTCACCACGTGGCTCAGTCCACAATACCATCGAAATCCATAAATAAAAGGGGGGGGGGGGGGGGGGGGGGGGGGGGGGGGGGGGGGGGGGGGGGGGGGGGGGGGGGGGGGGGGATGTCAGCACCTTTGTTCGAGTACTAGACTGACCGTTTCAGTTAATGCTCTTAAACCATTTTCATGAAGACAGATATTGTGTGTATGAAGTAACATTAACATACATCTTGTTATCAGCTGGGTTTTTTTTTTACCTAGTACATCTGCTCATTCCCACGAAATGTTTGCTGGAAATGGACAGTGGCATTGTGTGACAAAAGCAATTTGAGGGAAGGTCAAATGCTGGCATAAAAATGCACCGACTACATATTCTGCGAGATCATTATCGCGCAAAAGATGGAATGAACTTTTCACGAACGCTTTTTTTTTTTTTCTGAATATTTCCTCAATAAAATATCTTGTATAAAGCAATAGATGTCACCAGAAAAGCCCGACGATAACAATTCAGGGTGATTTCAAAGTAGATTGACCAGAAGCGGTCATGGGAAGCATGGGATCAATAGTCAAGTTACCAGACCACCAGACGAAAGGGCCAAACAAGTCACAAAAAATACACAACGCGTTTCGACTTGTTGGTCTTCTTCAGGCAGAACAAACATGTAAAACGAACGATAAAAATCCAACGACGAGCAAACAAAAACTTATTTTTCTCATCCCCATCGTCGTCGTCGTCATCATCATCATCATCATCATCATCATCATCATCCTCATCATCATCAGTAGTAGTAGTAGTAGTAGTAGTAGTAGTAGTAGTAGTGTTATTATCATCATTATTATGCTATTATTATTATCATTATCATCAGCATCCTCATCGTCATCATCATTATCATCATCGTCATGATCAGACCAAATCAGACCATTGTGACAAAGTCTAACACGGGCAATCGGCGATGCCCATTTAATTTAGCCCGTGGCTCCATTATGATGACTGAGGCCGACCTTTACCCAGTGTCACGACAAGCACTGACAAAGCCAAAGCACACGAAGCACGCACTGAGGATTCAGTGCCACCAAAATGAGAGCTGCCAGCCCTAGGCGTGCCCTACCGGTGACACTCGAGGTGGTTAGAATTCACACACTTTAAGCACTTACAGCCATTATCGTCGTTTCCATGGCGTTTGTAGCTCATAGGAAGACAACGAAGTGGGTCACTTACATTCCTGCCCGGTCGTACGTGTGTGGTGTGTGTGTGTGTGTGTGTGTGCGCGCGCGCGCGCGTGTGTGTGAGTGCGTGTGTGTGTGCGTGTGTGTGCGTGTGCGTGCGTGTGCGTGAGTGAGCGTGTGTGTGGTGTGTGTGTGTTGTGTGTGTGTGTGGTGTGTGTTTTATGCGTGCGTGTGTGTTGTGTGTGTGTGTGTTTTATTTATTTCTTTTTTTCATGCAGATAGAACATGATATTCACATGTACATACATAAACTAGAAAGACAAAACAACCACCATACATAAATACATAAAACATACATACCAGATCACCAGATGCGAATTTAAGGTAGTACAAACAGAGAGCCAATTACATAATATAGACGGGTGTAATTACATTTATGAACATTCAGAACTTTTATGAATTTTTCACACACACACACACACACACACAACACACCAAACACACCACACCACCACAACACACACGCAGACACACACACACAGACCCACATACACACAACCACACAACACACACACACACACACACACACACGGTGTGTGTGTGTGTGTCTGTAGGTGTGTATGTCTGGTCGTGCGCGCGGCGCACGCGTGTGTGTGTGGTGTGGTGTGTGGTGTGTGTGTGTGTGTGTGTGTGTGTGTGTTGAGTACGTGCGTTTTGCGTGCAGCCGCGCGTGTCCCCCCCCCCCCCCCATCCTCTCTCCTCTCTCTCCTCTCTGTCTCCTCGTCTCGATTTGCGTCCGCGCGCGGCGCGCGCTCGCACGCACACACGTCTATGACACGGCAAACACGTATTCAGATGCCTTTTTGGTGGGGTGTGTGGGGGTTTTGGACGTGCTCCCACCCCTCCCTCCCTCTATCCACTCCTTCCACTCTCGCACACTCTCCTCCCTCTCTCCTCATCTTCCCTCCTCTCCCTCTCTCCATCGTCTCCCTCCCCTCTCGCTCCTCTCCTCCCTCTCTCTCCTCTCTCGCTCCTCTCTCTCCACGACACCACAGAACACACCAAACCCAAAACTTTCCCATCTCTCCTCCTTCGGCTCTCCCTCCTCCCTCCCCCTCACCCTTCTCTTTTCTTCTCTTCCCCCCCGTCCTCTCCACTTTCCGCTCCTTCCTTTTTCTCGCTCCTTCTCTCTCTCTCTTTCTTTCTCTCTCTCATCCTAACTAATCCTTTTCCCTCTTCTCTTCCCTTCCTTCTTCCTCATTTCTTCTTTACTCTTCACTCTTTCTCTCTCCTCCCCTCTTTCCCTCTCTCTTCTTCTCCTTCCCCTCTCTCCTTCTTCTCTTCTCTCCGCCCTCTCTCCCTGTCCTCTCTCTCCTGCTCTCAGTCTCTCTCCTCGTCTCCTCGTCTCTGACTCCGTCCTCTCCCCCTCCTCCCTCTCTCTCCTCCCTCTCCTCCTCCCTCCTCTCTCCCGCCTCCTCTTCCCTCTCTTTCCTCTTTTCTTCTTTCCTTTCTCCCTTCTCTCTCTCCTTCCTCCGTCTGTCCTCTCTCCCTCTCAAACTTTCTCTTTTCCCCTCGTCTTTTCCTCCTCTCTCTCTCGTCCTTTTCCCCCTCTCCTCTCCTCGTCCCTCTGCCTCCTCTTCTCTCTCCTTTTCCATCTCTCTTCTCTCTCTCCCTTCTCTCTCTCCTCCCCTCTCCTCCCTCGCTCTCTCTCGTCCTCCCCCCTTCCCCCTCTCTCTTTTTTTTTTTTTTTTTTTTTTTTTTTTTTTTTTTTTTTTTCTTCTTCCTTATTTCCCTTTCTCTTCAATTCCCTCCCTTTTCTTTCTTTGACCTCTTCCTTACCTCTCTTCTCTTTCCTTCTCCTTCCCCTAACCCTCCCCCCCTAATCTTGCTCTCCCCTCTTCGCCACCCAGCGCTTTACCTCCCCCCCTTCCTTCCCCTCTCGCATGACTCCCCCAACACCTCCTCTCTCTCCCGTCTAACCTCCTCCTTGCCCCCCTTCTCTCTAACGGATTTCTCTCTCCACTCCTCTCTCTCCCAACCCCCTTTTCTGCCCTCATTCTTACTCCATATCTACTTCTTCCCTCTCACCTTTCTCCTCCTCTCTCTCTCCTTCGCCCATTTCCTCTTTTCCTTTTCTCTCTCTCCCATCTCTTTCCTCTCTTCTCTTAACGCTACACTCTTTATTTCCTTTTCCTCTTTTTTCTACCACTACTCATTTTCTCCCTCTTCTCTCTTATCTTCTCTCCTTTTTTCTCCTTAGCCCGCTCTCTCTCTCCTTCTCTCCGCCTCCCATCCCCCTTCTTTTAACATTTCCTTCCTTCTTTCCTCTCTTTAACCTCCCCCCCTCCTTCTTTCACTTTCCCCTCTCCCTCTCCACTCCTTCTAACTATCCGCCTCTTCTGTCTCTTCCTCTTTACTACCCCATTTCCTCTCGCCCCTTCTCTTAACCCTCCTTTCTCTTGTCCTCCTCCGACCCTCTTCTCTCCTGCTCTCTCTCCTCTTCTCTGCTTCTCTTCCTTCTACTCTCCCTCACCTCCCCTCTCCCTTCTTCCCCCCTCCTCCCTACTCCTATCCTTCTCCCTCTTCCTCTTCTCCCCCCTCCCCCTCATTTCTCCTCACTCCTTCCCTCTCTCTCCCTCCCCATTCTCTTCTCTCCTTTCTCTCCCCCTCCTTCCCCACTTCCCTACCTCCTTTCTCTTTCCTCTCCCCTCCTCCTCTTCCTCTACTTCCCCCCTCCTCTCCTTCCCTCTCCCTCTCCTATCTTTCCATCTATCTTACTCTCCTTCCTTCTTCCCTTGTTCCTTACTCTCCCCCTCTCCCTCCTATCTTTCCTTACTCTCCCCTTTTCTCAACTCCCCTCCACTCTTTTCCTCCTCTTTCTTCTAAAAAACCTCGTCCCTTTCCCCTTTCCTGCTTCTCGCTCTTCCTCTCCTTCTCACTCCTCCTCTCCTTTCCCCTCTTCCTATCCTAACTTTTCTCTGTTCCTCTCCCTCCTCTTCCTCTCTTCCTCCTACTTTCCCTTCTCCCCTCTCCCTTCTCCTTCCTCTCCCCTTCTGCTCCCCACCTCCTCCTCTTTTCTCCTCTCCTCATCCTCCCTCTCTTCCCCTCACTCCTTTCTTCCATCTCCTCCTCCTCTCCTCTCTCTCTCTCCCCTCCTACTCTCCCCTTCCATTCTCTCTCTCCTTTTCTTCCTTCCTTCTCACACCTCGTCCTCTCCTCTCTCTCTACTCCCTCTTCTCTCTCCCCCCGCCCCCCCTCTTCTCTTTCCGTCCACTCTCCCCCTTCTTTCCTCTCTCTCCCTCCTTTTCGCTCTCCTCCTCTCCTCGCGCCTTCTCACCTTCCCTCCCTCCATCTCTCTCTCCTCTCTCTCCTTCTTATTCTTCCCGCATTATACTCAACCCTCTCCCTTCTCTTTCTCCTCTCCTCTTCCATCTCTCCCCTCCTCATTACCTCTCTTTCTTCTCCTCCTTCCCCTCTCTCTCCCTCTCCCTTCTCCCTATCCCCTCTATTTCCAACTCTCCCTCTCCTACCCACTTCTCTCCCATTCACCTCTCCCTCTCTCTACTCCTTTCTTACGTCTCCTCTCCCTCTCTCCCCTCACTCTCCTTTTCTTTCTCTCTCCCACCCTCTTCCTCTCCCTCCTCCTCTCGCCTTCTCCTCCCTCTCTTCCTCTCTCTCCTTCCCATTACTTCCTCTCCCCTCTCTCCTCTCACCTCTTTCCCATCTAAGCTTACCTCTCTCATCCTTCTCTCTCCCCTCTCTCTTTCCTCCTCAACCCTCTTCCTCTCTCTCATCTCTCCCTCTCCTCTCATTACGCTCTCTTCCCTTTCCCTCTTCTCCCCATCTCCTTCTCATCCTTTCCCTCCTCTCGCTCTACTCCTCTTTTCCCCCTTCTCCTCCCTTTCTCTCACCCCCTTCTTCTCTCCCTCTCCAACTTCTCCTTCTCCTCGCCCCTCCTCTCCCCTCTCCCTCCTCCCTCTCTTTCTCCCCTTCTCTCTCGCTCTCCTCTCCTCGTCTCCTCCCTCTCCCCTCTCTCCACCTCTCCCCCTCTCCCCCTCCCTACCTCTCTTCCCTCCTTTCGCCCTTCCTTCCCTTTCTTCCTACACTACCTCCCGCTCCCTTCCCCTCCTTCTCTTCCTTCTTCTCCAAATCTCTCCCTTCTCTCTCGTTTCTACCTCTCCAACTCCTCCTCCTCTGTTCACCCCTCTCTCTCTTCTTCCTCCCGTCTCTCTCCCTCTCATCTCTACTCAGCTCTCTTCTCCTCCTCTCCCTCTTCATCTTCTCTCTTTCCTTTCTCTCTCTCTCTTCCCTCCCCTCTATCTCTCATTCCATCTCTCTTCTCTCCTACTCCCTCTCCTCCTCTACTTCCCTCCTCCTCTCCCTCTCTCCTCCTCTTCTTCACCCTCCCCTCTCTCCCCCATTCCTCTTTCCTCCTCCCCTGCCTCCTCCTCCCCCCTCTTCTTTCCTGTCCTCTATCTTCCTTCTCTCTCTCTCCCCCTCCCTCTTTTTCTCTCTCCCCCTCCGTCCGTGATCTCTTCACCTCTCTTCTTCCTTTCTCATTCACACCCTCTCCCCTCTTCCCCTTCTCCATCCACCTTCCACCCCCCTCCTCCTTCCTCTCCCCCCCTCTCTCTCCCTCCTCTCTTTCTCTCCTCTTTCTCTCTCCTCCATTCTCTCTCACCTTTTCTTTCCTCTCTCTCTGTCTCTCTTTCTCATCCCTCTCTCTCCTCTCTCTCGCTTTCCTCCTCCTCTCTCTCCGCCCTCCCTCCTCCCTCTCTCTCCCTCTCTCCTCCCTCCCTCTCTCCATCCTCTCTCCTCCATCCTCTCCCTCCCCTCTCCTCTCCTTTTCTTCTCTCTCTCTTCTCTTTCCTCTCCTCCCTCTCCTCCATCCTCTCTCATCCGTCTCCTCTCTCCTCTCTCCCCTCCCTCTCCACCTTCCTTCTCTCTCTCTCGTCTCTCGCCTATATCTCCCTCTCTTCTCCTCTCTCTTCTCCTCTCTCTCCTCGTATCCACTCTCTCTCTCTCCTCCTCCCTCTCTCCCCTTCCCTCCCTCCTCTCTCTCCTCTCTCGCTCCTCCAGCCCCTCCCTCTCTCCCCCCCCTCTCGCTCCCAATCTCTTCCTCCTCTCCCTCTCCTCTCCCGCTCGCGATCCTCTCGCCTCTCCTCGACTCTCTCCTCTCCTCCTCCTTTCCACCCTCTCCTCCTATCCCTCCTCCTCGGCCTCTCCTCTCCCTCTCTCCTCTCTCCCCACTCTCGGTCTCTCTCTCGCTCTCATATCTTTTTCTCACCAGTTTGTCTGTCGTTTTTCCTGCTAAAGCGGGGTATCTGCAAACGGTTTCACTGTCCATTTTTTGTCAATCTGTCCAGTCCGGTCCTTTTGTTTTGTTTTTTTTTTTTTGTTTTTTTTGTTTTGTTGGTTTTTGGGGGGGGGGTGTCCATCCCCTCCATCTCTCATCCTCAACACAGTTTCCGAAGAATTTTTTTTTTTGATCCCCGCAATTGGATCTTGCCTACATGGCCATATGCACACAGGTTTCTTTCCTTGACTGGTGTCAGCAGATGTTGGTCAGAAGAGGTCCTCTGTCCTGCCTGATGTTTTGACGAGCTGGTTCAGTGTGATAGCCAACCAGTACATCTGGTGTTGTGGAACATCTGCCTAAAACCTCCAGTCCCCTGATGGTTTGACGAGCTGGTTTCAGTGGTGATACACCAGTACATCTGGTGTGTGGAACGGTCTGCCTCACACCTCCAGTCCTGATGGTTTGGACGAGCTGGTTCAGTGGTGATACAACCAGTACATCTGTGTTGTGGGAACGTCTGCCTAACACCTCCAGTCCATGGCTTGCCTTCGGCTCTTCAGATCCGCCGTGAGGGTCCGTGTCCACGCGTGGATACAGGAAGCTGGAATAGGCCAGTGCACGCTGGGTCTGATCTTGTGTTTTTCAATGGCGATGTCCCCTTGTCCTCACAGACAGCCTTAGCCAGGCGAGTGCTGATTTTCTTCTTGTTGTGCCCTTGAAGGGCTTTCTGGTTGGGGTTCCTTCCTTGTTGAAGATGGATCCCAATACCGCGAAATGTGAACAGTTTATAGCTTCTGTCAATGGACAATGATAGATTCATACATGCGTACGTACATACATACATACATAATAATACATACATACATACATGCATCATGCATACATGCATACATACATAGGCAGACAGATACATACATACATACATACATACATACATGTACATGTACAGCAGACAGACAGATAGATAGATGTAGATAGATAGACAGACAGATAGATAGACAGACAAATAGATAGATATTAGAGATATAAACAGATAGAATGGATAGATAGATATGTCTATCAGTTCTAATGGTGGCATAGTAACTGTCTATTAAATTGGTTTTCTTGGTGCGGGTTTCTTGTCACGTCTTTCTAACGTTTCCATCCCGTTCTTTGGAATCAGTTTGGCCGGTCCTTGTTCCTGGGAATGGCCCCATGTCATGGACATAATCGCCGAATGTCACCCTTTCCAGAACAGAAAAAAAAATTTACCGCACTATCAGCGTGATCAGCCACGCCCGTAAAGTTGATGCTCACAGTCATCATTCTATGTTGAAGACAGCCACAAGTACATAATACATGTTGACGAAGAACTTAATTCCGCAAAGGCAGAAAGTACTATCGAACAGTTCTGTAACTTATGTTTTCTTGCCAAAGCATTTCCCAACATCAGAAAGGAATTTCCACCACGTCTTCATCGATGTCTGAAAGGCGTTGACAGAGTTTGGTTCTGGGCCACAATGAAGAATTGAAAATCTGAAGAAAAAACATAACCCAGGAACTTTGCTCTGATGTGACCAGGTGCCTGTGTCATAAAGGGTTGCTGCAGGAGAGTGGTACCGTACTTCAGTTGGGGTTTATCAGGCTGTCTCCCCCACACTTTCTACATCATCCGGGGATCGGGGGTGATTCTCTGGAACATGTATGACTCATGCACTTGAAGACCATTTCAACCAAAGTCGTCTCTGGAGTCAGAACCACCACGAATCTTGATTTTGCGGATATGCATTTACACATCCAGCTTCAAACCAACACTTTTGGTCAAAGTCGCACTGTTGTTTTTTCTAAATTGTTGTTAATTCCCAACCCTACAATCCACCCCCCCTCCTCATCTGATCCTTTTGTATCATTATTATGTGGTACAGGGATGTGCTAGTGGGAATTAGAGGATGCCCAGCCCCCTCTCGTCTTCCCCACCGTCGCTCTCTCTCTCTCAACGCCTCACTTCTCTCTCGCCTCCCTCTCTCCTCCTCACCCCACAGTAACACCACTCTCTCCTCTCTCTCTCCTCTCTCGTCCCCTCCTCTCTCCTCTCTCCCTCCCCTTCCCTCCCTCTCTCCTCCTCTCTCCCCCTCCCTCCTCTCCTCCTCTCTCCCTCTCTCCTCTCCTTTCCCTCCTCCTTCTGCTCGGCTCTCTCTCTCCTCTCTTCTCCCTCTCTCTCCTCTCCTCTCTCTTCTCCTCCGCTCCCATCCCCCCTCAATGTCTCTCCTCCCGCCCTCTCGCTCCTCTCACTCACCGCCCCTCTCTCTCTCCTCCCCTCATCTCTCAGCTCTCCTCTCCATCTCCCCCCTCTACTCTCCCTCTCCCTTCCTCCCCCCCTCTCCCCTCTCTCCCTTCTCCTCTGCCCGCAAACTCTTCTCCTCGTCTCTCTCTCTCTCTTTCACTTCTATCTTCTTGGTCTTGGTTTCTGTTTCAAAACTACTCAGTTCTCGGATGTTGTTGATTTTGCATCTTATGAATGTCGTTTATTGCTTTTCTTTTCTTTTTTTTTCTTTTCTCTGCTTTCTTTTCTTCGTTTTTTTTTTTTTTTCCCTTGCATTCTTGTTATCCGTTGATGTGCCCAGTTTTATTTTTGGTGTCCCCACTACTCTCCCCCCCTCCACCCCACCCCCCCCTTTTCATAAGTCGATTAGGCCCTGACAATAATATAAAAGTGTTCGCTCTCTCTCCTCACTCTCTCTCTTCCGTCTCGCCCCTCTCATCTCTCTCTCTCAACATCTCCTCTCCCCTCTCCCTCTCCGCCCTCTCCCTCATCTCTCTCTCTCTCCTCTCCTCTCTCCAAACTCTCTCCGCTCTCCCCCGTCTCTCTCTCTCCTCTCGTTCCCGTCATATTTGGTATTTTTTGTTACTACGCTTCATTCTCAGAACAGAAATTATGCTTTTGTTTTCCTCCTTCTATATCGGCTTATGTCCATCTTTTGGGTTTGTTTCGCGGTGTTTGTGAGCGTCTGCACATATAAATCTCTCCTCGTCTCTCTCTCTCCCTATCTCCCCCCTCTCCTCTCCCCCCTCCCCGCCCTCCCCCCCCTTTCTTTTCTCCTCCCCTTCCCCCCCCTCTCCCCCCCCCTCCTCCTCCCCCCTCCCACCCCTCCCCCCCTCCCCCCCCCCCCCCCCCTCTCCCCCCCCCCCCCCCTCCCATCCCCCTCCTTCTCTCTCTCCCCCCCCCTTCCCCTCCCTCCCTCCTGGCCCCCCCCCCCCCCCCCTCCCTCCCTCTTCTCCCCCCTCCCCTTCCCCTCCCTCTTCCCTCTCCTCCGTCCTCCCCCTCTTCGCCTCTCCCCCCCCCTCCTCTCCCCCTCCCCCCTCTCTCTCCTCTCCCCGTCTCCCTCTACGTCTCTCCCCTCGTCCCTCTCGTCTCTCTCCTCAATCTTCACCTCCTCCGTCTCCTCTCCTCCTCTCTCCCCGCCCCTCCTCTCTCAATCTCCCTCTCTCGCCCCTCTCGACTCTCCTTTTCTCCTCCCCACATCCTCCCTCTTCACCTCTCTCTCTTCTCTCTCTCTCCTCCCCTCCCCCTCTCTCCCTCCCACCCCCTCTCTCCCGCTCCCCCACTCTCTCCCCTCTCTCTACTCCTCCCCCTCTCTCACTCTCTTCTCCTCCCCCCTCTCTCCTCCTCCCCCTCCCTCCTCCCCCTCTTCTCCTCTCCCCTTCTCCCTCTCCTCCCCTCTCCCTCTCTCTCCCTCCCCGCCCCCTCCCCTCTTCTCCCCTCTCTCCCCTCTCCCTCCTTCTCTACCCCCCTCCCCCTCTCCCCCTCCTCCCTCCTCTCCTCTCCTCTCCCCTCCTCTCCCCTCCCTCTCTTCCCTCTCCCCTTCTCTCCTCCCCTCTCCCCTCCTCCCTCTCTCTCCTCCTCTCTCTCCCCCTCCCTCCTCTCCTCCCCTCTCTCCCTCCTCCTCCCCTCTCTCCTCCCCCCTCTCCCTCCTCTCCTCCTCCTCCCGCCTCTCCCTCTCCTCCTCTCCCCCGCCTCTCCTCCCTCTCTGCCTCCCCCTCCTCTCTCCTCCTCCCTCTCTAACCCCCTACCATCTCCTTCTCTCCTCTCTCTCTCGCCCTCTCTCTCCTCCCTCTCCGCCCTCCCCCTCTCCTTCTCCCCCTCCCCCTCACCCCCTCTTTCTCTCCTCCCTTCCTCCCCCCTCTCTCCTTCCTCTCCTCCTCCCTCTCTTCCCTCCCTCCGTCCCTCTCTCCCCTCTCCTCTCCCCTCTCTCCCGTTCCTCTCCTCCCTCTCCTCCTCTCCTCCTCTCACCTCCTCTCCTCCCTCTCCCCCCTCCCTCCTCTCTCTCCTCTCCCCTTCTCCTCTCTCTCGCTCTCTCGCTCCCTCTCTCCTCTCCCTCCCATCTCCCCCCTCCCTCCCCTCCCTCCCGTCCTCCTGTCTTCTCTCTCTCTTCCCTCTCCTTCCTATTCCCTCCACCATCTCATCCATCCTCTCTTCCTCACCTCTCCCCCACTCGGTGGGGCTCCGCTCCTCTCTCTCTCTCCTCTCTCTCTCTCCTTCGCTCTCTCCTCTCTCCTCTTCCCTCTCTCCGCTCCCCCTTCGTCTCATACCATCTCCTCTCTCTCTCCCTCTCTCTCTCCCCTCTCTCCTCTTCTCTCCACTCCCCTTCTCTCCCTCTTCTCCCTCTTCCTCCCCATCCTCTCCCTTCATCCCCTCCTCCTCCTCTCTCCCTCCCCTCCTCTCTCTCTCCCTCTCCCGTCGCCTCCCTCCTCCCCCATCTCCCCTATTCCTCGGTGTCTCCCGTCTCTCTCTCCTCCTCCTTCCCGTCTCTCGCGCTCTCTCTCTCTTCTCCCTCTCTCTCTCCTCCCCCCTCTTCTCTCTCCCCCCTCCTCTCTTCCGCTCCCCTTCTCCTCGTCATTCTCTCGTCTCTCCTCCTTTCTCCCTCTCATCCTGTCTCTCGCCTCCCCCGCTCCACATCATCTCCTCCCTCCTTTCCCCCCACCCCTCTCCTCCTCCTCCCTCCTCTCTCTTCTCCTCTCTCCCCCTCTCCTCCCCCCCTCTCCTCCTCTATCTCTCTCTCCCTCGCTCTCTCCTCCATCTCTCTCTCCCCCCTTCCCTTCCTCCCTCCTCTCCCTCCTCTCCCCTCTCGCCGTCTCTCCCTCCCTCTCTCTCTCTCCCTCCTCCCTCTCTCCTCCCCGCCTTCCCTCGCTCTCCCATCTCATCCCTCCCTCCCCCCTCAAAGTCCTCTCTCTTGCCTCTCCCTCTCCTCATCCCTCTCCTCCTCCCCTCCTGTCTCCCTCCTACAAAAAAAACCAAAACAAAAACAAAAACACAAAACACACAAACAAAAATCCCCCTCCTCTCACCCCCATCAACAAACAAGAAAAAAAAAACAAGAGAAAGAAGAAAAATCCCCAAAAAAAACACAAAATCACAAAAAAACAAGCCGTAGTCTCCCTCTCTCCCTCTTCTCAACATACACAAACCAAAATCTCTCTCCCTTACTGTCAAAATAAAAACTGCGGAGTGTCTGGCGTTAGACCAAAAACAAAAAAAACAGACAAACAACAACACCACAAACAATAAAATCTTTCACGACTTTTTTTCACAACACACCTCACATAATTTTAATAAGACAAACGAAAAGGACCAACGAAATATCATTACTTTTTTCCTTTAACCCTTAACACTCAACAAACCCACCAAGCCTATTGGATTGTACCCCACCCAGATGGAGGTTTACCACTGCGAAAAAAACAAATTAAAAAAAAACATACGGACCCTATTTCAACAAACAAACCGTGCGGGTTCGGCGGCGTTCTCTTCCCCCCCCTCCGGAGGATAGCGACTCTTCACTCATTGGATTAAGCAGTCACCCCCACTTGTTGGGCGGTTTGTGCTTTTAGAAGCAATGTTTCAAAAGCAATGCCGAAAAAGGTCACACGCTTTTTTTGTGGTGGGGATTGTGGTGGGTTGGCGCGTTTAATTATGACAGGAGAGAGAGAGAGAGAGAGAAGAGAGCGAGAGAGAGAGAGAGAGAGAGAGAGAGAGAGAGGAAGTAGGATGTGGTGGAGCGACGAACAACAGCACCAGACACAAACACACAGACACACAGACCCGACCAGCGGGGCGGGCCTCTTCGCATAAGGTGCACCTTATCATAAATTGGACACTCTGTTTTACTTTTGTTCCAGAGTGCTCTGAGATGTTTTCCGGGGTTCATTTTTCCTCTACTTACTTCCCATTTTTCCTCTACCTGCCTGCGATGCCATTTTTGCTGACCGCATGCCAGCCATTTCTGACTTTGTTTGTTTTGTTGTCCTCTTCTTACAGACACAACATTCCATTGCACAGCCCGTTTCTCTTCTTCTTCTCTGGTAAAAATCAGTGGGGGGGATGACGTGAGTGCTTCTGACGTTTTTCCCCTCCTTCCCCTCCTCCAAGAGTTAAAATAAAACTAGGAGTCATCTCCAACAAGGGGCAATGGCGAAGGGTTGTTTTGTTTTTAACAAGGAAATTATTTGTGGCAATTGCCGTGGTAAGGTTAACGCTATGTGTTGTCTCCTTCAGGGTTGCTTGTTCTAGATATGGGACGAAACTTTTTACAGCCATTCTATACGTGAAACGTCTCCCTCCTCCTCCCCTCCTCGGCGTAAAAGGACGTAAGTTTCTCAATAATTATTTTTTGTTATGAAATACTTACAAGGAATAATGAATAATAGAATTAACTTTTGCCTCTAATCTAAAATTGTTATTGAAATGCGTTAAAATTGTAATATATGTATGTTTCCATAGGGAATACTGCAGTAAGTATTACTCCTCACCGACTCAAGATCTGATGAAGAGTTCACTACCTGGTCCGCTGCCCATTTTTGCTTACATATTCAGCAAATATAATTTTGTGTCAAAAATTTATCAAATTGTCGGTGGAATCTGCCAAAATGGCCATCAGGTACAATCAGCTAGTCTAGTCGTTTACATGGTTTCATGCGTAGGTGTAGTTAACGGTTGGTAGAGGAATCCAATGTGTTAAACCTTTTGCTTGCGGTTTGAATAATCAAAACATAAACAAATATTAGGTTGGTATTCGTGTGTGAAAAAAATCCAGCAAAGGGCAGCAAGAGAAATCTTCCAGTAACACTGAAACCACCACCATAGGAAAGAAGTACAGAAAGACGGAGGAGAGGCTCGCCATGAAACTTTGGGAACAAGCGACGTGAGCAACCCAAATAACAGCCTTGAAGTGTACACAATTGTTCTACGAGGTATGCTGCAAATTGCAAGTATTGATTATAAAAAAAAAAATTCTGCTTCTACAGCACAACAACTAAGCTGTGAAGACCATGTGCTAAAATTCATTATGATGTGATCAGCTAAGCAAATGCAGCCTTAAATCAATGTGTTCGAAAAATGAGAGTCCGCCCTTTAGACTCGACACGGAGCTATCGACAATGCTCAGAATCGTCTCATTCAAACGAATATTCAAAGAATTTAAATTTCAGTTCACAGTTGGGTATTTTCCGACTTGAATATTACCTTACGAAAGATTTATTTCGGATTCTTCAAAGCATGCGTCAAAGCAGCTGGCAAAAACAAACATGTTTTAACAAAATTACAAATTCTCCTCTCTGGAATTGAATGCAAGCTCTACGTTGGAAAAAGTAACGAACATGGTTGTCTTGGAAATGAATTTCTGTGGATGAATTACTATGTGCGAAAGTTAATGTACATGAGATGTACAAGGCTTCTCTTCCCATGACGAAAGCGACATTACACGTTACTATAGTACGCAACAGATAGACAGAACAGACAGGCAGGCAGACAGACAGGACAGACAGATAGATAAAAAAAGATTAGATAGATGGGGTGTGTGTGTGTGTGTGTGTGTGGTGTGTGTGTGTGTGTGTGTGGTGTGTGGTGTGTGTGGTGTGTGTGTGTGTGTGTGTACTCTGTTCAGCATTCAGTGTTATATATTCTATACAGCATACACACTAAATATACTACATTCAACACACACACACACACACACACACACCCACACACACGCGCGCGCGCGCGCGCGCGCGCCCACACACACAGCACGCACGTAAGCACGTAAGCGCAACGCAACGCATGCACGCACACACCACCACGCACACACACACACACCACACACACAACACACACACACACCACGCACACCACACACACACACACACACAACACACACACACACACACACACAGATCTCGAAACACAACAGAAGAACAAAGGTTCTATGCGAAAAGAAAAAGGAGAAAAATGAAAGTTTTCCACGTAAGCAAACTGAAATGCTGAAAGAACGAACCCCGACTAATTGGAAATGAACCCAACGCACTGCTCCATCCCACCCCTGTGCCCCCTCCACCTCACTGTCCATAACTTTGGTATTCACTCACACAGGTGAAAAACATGTCGGGACGGCCTCTCTTGAGGTTTCAGTACTTTGCAGTGGAGCTCTTTTTTAGTGGTCTGTGAAGTTGGCCGGTCACCCAACAAGCTAACAGGATGCACGGCTTGATTTAATTTCCGTGATTCGATATTTTTATAAGATGGTGGCACATACAACTCACCAAAATACTGACAGCCAGCTATGATTATTGATAAGCATCACGCAGCCACTGGGGTGCTGGCAAGCCAAGATCTTGCGAAGCGCTGTAAGACAGAAAGTGACGGGTGTCTTGTTGGTCAGACGTCCAAGGAGGAGCAGCTGCTGCTGCCGAATATTGTCAATGCATCTTCTCTTCTCTGAGATTAATTTTATCTCCTGGTCACCTCGCATGGCCATGATTCCCTGCTGGATGAAAGCCCTAACAAGGTTTTGGTCAGCAGCTGCCTTCACACCACCCCCACCCTCCTCCTCCTGCCTTCCCCTTAGAGCTTTGCATGGTGATAAGGATCACACGGTCCAATAGTCGTCGTTCCGCATAACGTACGGTTGAAGCAGACCACTGTTTTCAGGCAAGACCCGAGGATTCAGGGACATAGGGTCAGCGTTAACTCAGTGTGATATCCCAGTGTTCAGGCAGCGTGTGTGCATTCAGTGTGGCGAGAGAGACACTGAGGGTTCCCTGAGGCAAAACAGTCTGATGTCCAGTCTTTTTTAATTCAACAGTTTGCAAGCTGTGTAATCATGTCCCTGTGCATGTTTGTGCATTTTGGGGCCTAAGTGGGCCCAGCTGGCAAGGATTACTTGGACGGATGATCTGATAGCAGTGGAGAATCAGCTCTAATGCATTGCCACATGGAAGAACATGAATGCGAAGCTGTGTAACCCAGTTCAGTGCAACATGGTCTTCTTTGAGGCCACCAGGCAAAAACGTGGAGGAGAAAGTTTAAAAAGGATGGAAAAGTTGTTTCGGGTTCACGTTTCTGTTCTTGTCATTTCTGTTCCTGTTCTCCAGACTGTTTTATGCAGAACAAAGGACTGGAAACTCATTTATGCCCCCACTTCTCTTTTATCCCTCCCCTGCACCTTTCATCCCTTGCCTGCTCCTCGCCTGCCTCCATTGCCCTCCCACCCCCCCCCCCCCTCCCCCCCCCCCCCCCCCCCCCCCCCCCTCCCCCCCCCCCCCCCCCCCCCCCCACCCCCCCCCCCCCCCCCCCCCACCCCCCCCCCCCCCCCCCCACCCCCCCCCCCCCCCTCCCCCCCCCCCCCCCCCCCCCCCCCCCCCCCCCCCCCCCCCCCCCCCCCCCCCCCCCCGCCCCCCCCCCCCCCCCCCCCCCCCCCACCCCCCCCCCCCCCCCCCCCCCCCCACCCCACCCCCCCCCACCACCCCTTCGTTCCTTAAGCAAGGTAGACTATCTCCGAAAGATCACCCTCGGAGATACTCAGACCTTCCTGGGTCATCCTACCTACCACCCTGCATCTCCTTGCCATCTAAGCTCTTATACTCTGCCATTGACTTTCAATCCCTTACCAAGGAGACAGCCGGGAGGGGATAGTTTTCCGTCTTCCGCCTCTACCCACCACTTACTGAAGAGGGCGGTAAACCTAAGAATGTGGGAAATTTAAAACTTCCTTGTGAAATTTTGGTATGTTTACTGGAAGATAGATAGCTAGATAGATAGATAGATATAGATAGATAGAGAGATAGAGAGAGAGACCGAGTGTGTGTGTGGAGTGTTGTGACGTGTGTGTGTGTGTGTGAGACAGGTGTGTGTGTGCGTGTGTGTGTGTGGTGTGTGTGTGTGTGTGTGTTGCGAAAATATTCTTTCAAGCACCAATATATTGTTGTCTTCTTGAAAGCCAAACTGGACCTGGAATCTAGGAAAAAAAAAGATGCTGGACAAATGCTTCTCGTTTGGATACGGTTTACGTATGCAACTTAAGCGGCTAGGATGCTTGTCTATGTTTTTATGTTAACACTAGTAACGACATGGAACAAATTGTGGATGTAGAGGAAACGGGCTTGGCCAGTCGTGACTGAGTGGACACAGAAGAAAACAAAAGTAGAAAAAAGGGGGGGACAAGAAATCGAAAGAGAAATTTCTTTCCTTCCTACTAATACTGAACACACACACCACACACACACACACACACACACACACACACACTCACACACCACCCACACACACACACACACCACACACACATACATGCACACGCGCCGAGTTGCGCGCACGCCTACACACATGGGACACGCGTGCGCACACAACACACGCAATGTACCCACGCACACATGCACTGGCACACACCTTTCTCTCCTCTCTCTCATTCCGCTCACTTACACCAATTACACACAACACCCACACACACACACACAACCCACACACACACAACACACACACAAACATATGCACACACACACACACACACACAAACACACACACACACACACACCACACACACACACGCACACACACACACCACATGCTCGTCTCAATATCACTTAATTGTGGAAAGACGTTAAATTGATGACAACAACAACACACGTATGCACACCTCTCCCTCACTCACTTACACGAGCACACACGCACACAACACACACAACACACACACACACCACACACACACACACACACACACACACACACACACCAAACTCTCACCACCACACAAACTCACACACACACACGACACACCACACACACACGCCGCGCGCCGCGCGCAGGCACGCACGCGCGCGCTGCGCAGCACGACACACGACACGCATGCACGCACACCACACAACACACACACACACACACACCACACACACACACACACACACACACACACAGAGGAAATCCCGAAAGGAAACGAACAAAGTGGATTGTAAAAAATGGGATAAAATCGAAGGGTTTCACGTAGGCAGACTGAAATATGATGGAGCCCTACTCAATCATTAGATGACCATTCTACTTCCTGTGTGTCCCTCCGCCCTCTCAGTCCATAACTTAAGTATCTCACCCACACATGGAATCATGTCAGGGATCTGCATTCTCTCTTGAGGCGTTCCTTGCAAAGACTTCAGTACTGTACAGGGGGGTCTTTTTACTGGTCTGTGAAGTTGTCCACGGTCCTAACAAACTAGCAGGGACACATGACGACTTGATTCAATTTCCTTGATTCATTTACAAAGATGGCACACATACACCCAAATAATGACAATCAGCTATGATTGTTTAAGTACCATACCGCACTAGTGCACTTCTCTAGCAGCCCCAAGAGACTTGCGAGGACTGCAAACAGAAAATTGATGGGGTTTTTCCAGGACAAGGTTTTGGAGTATGAGTATGTACTTTGTGTTAAAAAATGAAAAAAATACCTTCTTTTAAGTACGGACAATTTTGTGTTTTTTCTTTTCATCTTTCTCACTCATCCATCATAATTATGATTACTCAAAAGACAAATTCTGATTTATACACAACCTTATTTACTGATGGTGTGTTCGTACTGTTACTGATATAGGTACCAAATATGATGATGACTATGTGCAATGAACCTGAATAAATATGTAAAAACTTATTGATAAGGAAGAATGGAAGAAAAACATATGAAATTGATTGTGAAATTTACATGAAGAAGGGAAATACAAATTGTTTACTAAAAAAATGTTTTTAACAAAAGATTGATTGAGCGTCGTGTCCTGGGTCAACTCACTTGGCAATGATTCCATGCAGGAGATGAAAGCTCTAACAAGGTTTTGGGTCAGCAGTCTTCCAACCCCACCCCCACCTCCTCCCTCCCTTCCGTTTGGCTTTCCATGGTGACAAAGAATCACACGGTCCAATAGTCGTCGTTCCGCATAACGTACGGTGAAGCAGACACTGTTCAGGCAAGACCGAGAGATTCAGGGACACATAGGGTCAGCGTTAACTCAGTTTGATATCCGTAGTGTTCAGGCAGCGTGTGTCATTCAGAGCGGCGCGAGAGACACTGAGGGTTCTGAGGACAGTCTGATGTCAGTCTTAATACGGTTTGCAGGGTAAGTCATTTTTCCCTGTGCATGTTTGGGGCTAATGTGGGCCAGCTGACAAGGACCTTCTTGGACAGATGATCTGATAGCAGTAGTGATCATTGCACATGGAAGAACTCTATGAATGCCCAAACCGTGTAACCCATTCAGTGCAACATATGTCTTCTGAGGCCACCTGGCAAACGAAAAATTCTTTACTTGATCATGTTTCTGTTCTTCTCACTTTTGGTTCTGCTCTCCAGACTGTTTTCATATGCCGAACCATGGACTGGAACTCACTTATGCTCTGCCCTGCTTCCTCCCTTCCCGCTCCCTCCATTTGCCCACTCCTTTCCTCCTCCCCTCCTCCACCCCTCCCCCCTTCCCACCCCCCCCTCCCCCCCCCCCCCCCCCCCAACTCTTGACCATATCCGACCATCCTCCCCTTAAAGCAATGGTTTGCTGTCTGTCTCAAAAAAGTCCATCGTGGGAGTAAATCAGAGTTCATGTGGCCATCCCCTCCCCACCCCCGTGTCTCCTCCCCGATAACTATC
This sequence comes from Conus betulinus, assembly GCA_016801955.1. Taxonomy (NCBI): domain Eukaryota; kingdom Metazoa; phylum Mollusca; class Gastropoda; order Neogastropoda; family Conidae; genus Conus; species Conus betulinus. The sequence goes on from JADBJO010024467.1 coordinate 21,527, forward strand.
AGCTCCAGTACACTGCCATCGACTTCCCTCCTTTCCAAACAGACCAGTCAGGAGGGGGCAACCGTTTCTTCCTTTACCTACGTCACTGCAGAAGGCGGTGAACCCCAGAATGTGCGAATTTCAAAACTTCCTCTGGCGGTGATGTATTTTTTACTGTTTATACATGCATTCTTTAGGTAGACACAGGGACGGAAAAAACAGACAGACAGACAGAGAGATAGATGATAGACCGATAGACAGACAGATAGATAGATAGATAGATAGATAGATAGATAGATAGATAGATAGATAGATAGATAAACAGAGAGACAGATAGATGGATGGGTGGATGAATGGATGGACGGACGGACGACGGACGAATGGACGGACGCACAGTCACACAGATAGATAGACAGACAGACAGGTAGTCAGACAAATAGAGAGAGAGAGAAATGGATGTATAGATGGATAGACAGACAGCAATAGAGATAGATAGATAAACAGAGAGAGAGAAGAGCAGCATGCATGTTTTTAAAATTTTTGTAAGTTTTATAATTCAGTGTGAAATTTGTACACACATTTTTTACTTATGATTTTTCGCATTCTGTGTGCATTGTACAGTGCTTTGTGCTTCAGAATGTGCCATATAGATGTCCATTATTATTATTATAATTGCATTACCATCTTCATCATTTTGATTACTATCATTATCATCATCATCATTATATTATTATGATGATCATCATCATCATTATCATCATTATTACCATTACTATTATTGCTATTATTATTATAAACATTAGTATTATTACTACCATACTTTATCATTATCATCATTATCATCATCATCATGTTGCCAAGTCATATATACTGTTGACGTTTAGATCTGTACGATCCTTCATCAGTCAAATATCAACAAGCTTCAACACAGGAACACCATCATGCAGGCCGCCGGAGCTTTCAGCTCTTCGTGCAGCCAATGGTGAACTAACCGGGTTAACACAAGAAACAGAACACAAGAACAAACAAATCACTGTGAAACCGTACACAATCTGGTCAACTCGTAAACAATGTTACGGTCTACGTAATAGGAAGGAAAGTACAGGGTACGTGCTTGAGCGACTGAGACCTAGAGCTTGAATGGTGGCGGTCGAGACTACTGATGGGTATTGTACATGTACAAGACTGAACATAGACGTCAAGGGTGGGTGAGTTTGCGCAACCCTCTCTATCCCCCACCCCCGTCCCACTGTTCCCTCCTCCACCCCGTTTTTTTTAAAGTTGCTGTCTCAAAAGGTTAGGTCTTGGGTGTTATCTTTCAGGACAGGGCTTCAGTGTCATGTTTAATCCCTTAAGGGAGTAGCCCTTTCCAACTTTAAACCAATTTCAGGCCATTCAGCTCGACAGCGCCAAGGGGGAGCCTCGCAAATCCCTGGCGTCAAGTTCTAGCCCCCTCCCCCCATCCCTCCCCACCCGTCCTTCACACACACACACACACACACACACACACACACACACACACACACACACACACACACACACACACACACGCGCGCGCGCACACACCACACACACACACACACCACACACACACACACACACACACACACACACACACACACAACACAACACACACACACACACACCACACACACACACACCACACACACACACACACACACACACACACACACACACACACACACACACACCACACACACACCACACTCACTCACTCACTCACACACTCACACACACACACACACACACACACACACACACACACACACACACACACACACACACACACACACACACATGCGCGCGCGCGCGCGCACACACAACACACAGCTCCGAATCTGTGAATGTCACGTCCCAGTAACGTTTATCGGTACACTACCAGTCAACGATTTATGATTTTGGAGGTGAAAACGAAAGAAATACTGACAAACCTTTACAGGGCAAAAGCTCGCGCATTCACAGGCGTTCTTTAGTAGAGTTTGATACAATTTCTTTTTTACAGATATTGCAGCACAGACACGTGGCCCCTTTTGATTTGTTTGTTTGTTAGTTATTTGTTTCTTAAATACATAAGATAGGGAATTCTGATTGTACCCCGTGTTTGAAGCGACAATCAGATAATCTTATGAATCGTTCAAACGACTGCAGCTAAGATATTATAAGGGGGGGGGGGGGGGGGGGGGTTACAGCAAATACTAAACGTAACGAACTACTAAAACTGTTCGGCCCTGCCATCATGCCCCATCGCTTGACACCGCAAGATGACACAAAGGAAACTTCTGATTCAATGATTATGGATGATGTTGTTGATAAAAAGAAGTCAGCCTCAGTGTGTCCACTGCCAAACATTATCAACGCCAAAGGAGCAATGATCAAAAAGGTTTTCCTGTACAAGGAAAAAAAAAACCGCTTTCTGACACGGATATTCAGTATAAGGTCTTCTGCCAATCTGTATTAGTTTTGGTTACTTTCAAGGTCCTTCTTTTAAACCACCTAAATCCAGCATGATTCTGGGTTTGTTTGTTGTTTGTTCGTTTTTTTTTTGTTTGTTTGTTTTTGGTACTAGCTCAAATTAACTATGATTTCAAGCAAGAACAATAGGGAAAGGTGAGCGAGACAGAGACAGAGAGAGAGAGAGAGGGGGGGGGGGGCATGTAGGATTGGGAAGAGTGAGGGCAGATATATCATCTCCGGAACGTTTTTAAGCTCGAGCAAGTTTAGTATCTGTTACTAAATCATTTTTCTCAATCAACGTTATTTCTTTACATACAATCAGACAACTCTCTCTCTCTCTCTCTCTCTCCTCTCTCTCTCTCTCTCTCTCTCTCTCTCTCTCTCTCTCTCTCTCTCCTCAAGCTATGCGCGTGCACCTCCATATCACCTGGTTGCTCTTTCCCATTACATGTACGTATAAACTTACATAAAGTTTTTTTTAAGGTACAAAAAAAGAAAGAAGGAAGGAAAGAAAGAAGAGAAAAATGCGATGCAAATACGGTTTGCCAACTTTTCACGATCAAAGCATCGTAACAGCATATACTGCGACCTCTCCCAGCGAAGTTGTTTGACATTACAATTTGAAATTTCAAGTCCGAAACACATTACCATCTCCATGAAGAAATTTTGGATACACCCATTTCCATTACACACACACGCGCGCGCGCGCAGGCACGCGCTCATTCCTAAAACGGGCCAATGAATCGGCCGATAATCTTTTTAAATGCGTTTTTTTTGCCACTGGAGAGAAGTTAACTTTCAGCCTAACGCAATCCCAACCCTGACCGTGTCAGACTTTTTTTTTTAAGTATCTCATTTTATGTGCCCTTTTTGGTGAGAAATCTACTTGTGAAACTTTGCGTAAGCTGAAGTCAACTATCTAGATGGTATAGGTTCTTACTAAAACACTTTCGATACAACATCATGCAGGATCTAATGAAAAATAAAACAAAAGTAAAAAAAAAGACGTTTCCAAAAATAGGTTCCGTAAAAAAAACCAAAAAAAAAAAAAAAACGCTCAACTTTCCTGCGTTTTTACAGTTTCATACAGCACCCACACAACAGACACCACACACCACATTCTCCATCACCCAGACAGACCACACACACCCACACCCAACAATA
>JADBJO010024468.1:0-5000 GCA_016801955.1 Conus betulinus
TGAAGAAAAGTTTAGGCGCCGTTATTATTGCGCGTTAATTGAGATATCAGGAAAAGGTTCTTTGAGATGATCTCGCATAGATTATTGAGATGAGATTGCCAGTTTAACTTTCCATCTATCTTTACACCTAAAAAATATGATGCTCATCTACTTCTTCGATAGAAGTGCCGTTCAGGTGAAAAGTTTGGTTAAACAGGAGCTGATTGGTGATTTGGGCTTGTGCTTGTCATCCTAGGTCTGGTTTTGCTACGGTGTATTACGACTGAGTTTGAATTACACCAGGCTGATACTCCATTTACACTTTCCTGGAGACATATCTCTATTGTTTGTAGATTACTTTCATTTCCTTGGAGTGATAAGACATCAGCAAACGAATCCGTTCTGACTTTTTCATATGAGATGGATAATAGTAGCGTAAATCATTCATGAAGATGCAGAAGAAGAGAGGTCTGGCTCTGAACCCTGTGGGACTCCATGTCTGACAAGGTCTGTGGAGGAGGTTTTGTAGAGGAGGGTTTTTGCCATTAAGCAACACATGCACACTGAGTCCTGTCCTTCAAGTAGGATGGGAACATGGACCTCAAGAAATGAACGATAAACGCTGAGAGTTCCCACCTTACGTTCTGTCTTTCAGGTATGATGGGAACATGGACCTCAATAAATGAATGATAAACGCTGAGAGTTCCCACCTTACGTTCTGTCTTTCAGGTAGGATGGGAACATGGACCTCAATAAATGGATGATAAACACTGAGAGTTCCCACCTTACGTTCTGGACAATTGGGAATGTGGCAAGGCATGGGGTGAAATTAGGAGATAGTAAAATGAGAGAGAGAGAGAGAGAGAGAGAGAGAGAGAGAGAGAGAGAGAGAGAGAGAGAGAGAGAGAGAGAGAGAGAGAGAGAGAGAGAGAGAGAGAATGAAAGAGAATCACATCAGTCAGAAAGACAAAGATCGCACAAGTGCGTTTTCAGCGACAGAAATGGCAGAAATCGAAGAATGTTCAGGTACAGTGCTTTGAACGAATCGAGCCACTTCAGGAGCAACCAGTTCCAATACAAATGTTTTGTGTTTCTTTTCATTCTTGCGGTGCCAGTTGTAGACAGCAACGCTCACCCCTTATCGTGAATCATTGCTCAGCACCAAAGAGATACATATGTATCCATTTACCACACACATGCAAAAGCATGCACAGACGAACACGCATGCCTACAGAGAGAGAGAGAGAGAGAGAGAGAGAGAGAGAGAGAGAGAGAGAGAGAGAGAGAGAGAGAGAGAGAGAGAGCACAAAACATGTAGAAAACACGGAATCACACAAATAGAGCCGCTAAAAGAAATGGCAGAAAATAACGATTTTTCCCACTCGTAGTGCTGAATGAACTGAGTTTCCTTCAAGAGAAAGCAGTTCCAAGACAGATGTTTTCCTTATTCTTGCAGTACCAATCTAGACTGTCAAACTCACCCTATATCATAAACATGTCAGCTTGGCGTCAACTAAACATGTATACGCATGCACCGACACACACGTACATGCGAAGAGATACCCACGCACACACACACACACAAACACTTGGGCATACACACCAGAGACATGCACGTACACGCACAGACAAACATGCATGCAAGTCGAGAAGAGAGGGGGGGGGGGGGGGGGGGGGGGGGGGGGGGCGGATAAGAGAAAGGGAAAGAGAGAAAGGGGAAAATAGAAAGACAAAAAAAATCTGTTTGCAAGGAGAGTAGATATGCATACTTGCATACTTTTTTTCTGCCAGTTTTCGTCCTAAACAGGGACTTCACACTGCTGAAAGGAATGTAACAGTCATTCAAATATGTAGAAAGAAACAACAGCATCAATAACAAAATCTTGCCACCGTTATAAATCATAGAAATGAAAGAAAACAAACTGGAAGATGTATATGTAAAAGAGACCAAAACAAAAAGCCAAACACCCACTGATGTAGTATTACCTTAAATTGATCAAATTGGTCACAATGATCAACAAATAAATCTAAGAATTTATAATGAGCACACACACACACACACACACACACACACACACACACACACACACACACACACACACACACACACACAGTGTGTGTGTGGTGGGATGGTCAAGAGGGCAAGAAATGAGGCTGGAAGCGAGAGACAGAGAGAGAGAGAGAGACAAAGAGAGAGAGAGAGGACAGAGAGAGAGAGAGAGAGAGGACAGAGAGAGAGAGAGACAGAAAATCTGAAGGGAGGAGGTAAGGAGATGAAAGGTGAAGGAGACAGGGATGAAGAGAAAAGGGGGAAGTAAGAAAAAAAAAAAGCGATTTAAGAGTATGAAAGCACATGACAAAACAATTTCCCACATACGTGGAAGGAAAAAGAAAATCATACACTGGAAGGAGCGGTATTCGACCTGACAGGATATATACATTCACGGAATGAAATGACTTTAGCACCATGAGACAGAGAGAGAGAGACAGACAGACAGACAGACACACAGACAGACACACACAGACAGACAGAGAGATATATAGAGAGAGACAGAGAGACAGAGAGAGAGAAAGAGCGCTCACATAATGTGTGGAAACAAGAGATCATAGAGTCAGCGACAGATGTGACAGAAGATAAGGTTTTTTTCCAGGTGCAGCGTATTGAATGAATAGGGTTACTTCAAGAGAGTGCCGTTACAACAGAGACACTGTCCTCATTCTTGAATGCCAGTTACAGACCGCGGAACTCACCCTATGTCATTTTACTAGTCACCTTGGCGTAAAAAACACACACACACACACACACACACACACACACACACACACACACACACACACATACGTACGTATACACGCACGCACGCACGCACGCACGCACGCACGCACGCACACACACACACACACACACACACACACACACACACACACACACACACAATCGTGAGCATCACTGCACACGTGCACAATGACACATGGAAGTGATTGAACACAAATCACTCAATGCACGCACATAAACAAAGGAACACGCATGCCTGCAGAGAAGAGAGAGAGAGAGAGAGAGAGAGAGAGGGGGGGGGGAGGTTAAGAGAGAGAGAGAGAGAAAGAGAGAGAGAGAGACTGACACTGACACTGACACAATTTTATTGCCATTAGCAAAATGCCCTGTTGGCAAGGGGGTATCATGAGTCATATCTAGCCACAGCGGCTCACAACAGCGACTAAACAAGAAACCAGTGCAAAAACTTCCCTTGTGATGTTACAAGCACTCCTAGACATATAACTGTTACAAAACAAAAAAAAATCAATGAATCAAACACTCACCAATTCACATGAACACATACACACGTACATACACACGTACACACACACGTTCGCGCGCGCGCGCACACACACACACACACACACACACACCACACACACACACACACGCACGCACGTACACACTCTCACACACACAAAGCAAACACGCACGCACGCGCACGCACGCGCGCACACACACACACACACACACACACACACACACACACACACACACACACACACACGCGCGCGCGTGCGCGCGCGCGCATATACGGCACGCACAAACGCAAGTGCGTACGCACACGCATACACAATATACCATTGACGTAGACTATCAGGTTATGAACATAACTACTGAGGCAATTTACCTTTAAGGAAGTGATCATCTTACTCATTCGTGCTATGCATTTTACGAAATGTACTCGCTTCTGCGACATACTTCGCAAATTCTACTCCAGTTTTTTTCGTTCCCACTTGCTAAAATCGCTACTAAATCTCTTCTTTAAGCAACTGCTTCATTGAAAAGTGTACACCCCTCCACAGATATTGGTGTATGCAGCACAATCAAACACAAAATGTACTTCATTCTTAACACTGTCTCTTTCTTTCTTACACACAGACAAGAATTATTATTTGATTTGCCGAAGTATTTTTTGGTTGCGTTGAGACCGAGCGTTCTGTTCGAAATCTTGCTAAACTATATTCTTCACAGCATACCACATGGACATCAGATAAGTCTCTCTTCGTTCTTTATTTTGTACTGTCCTAAATGTTAAATGTGATCCCTTTTTTTTTTTTTTTCACTTGAAGAAGACCCAAGCGGTCGAAATGCATCGTTTCTTGTCCTGTACTTTGTTCGTCAATGTCCTCGGCGGCAACTAACCCCCACTCTTTCTAAATTTTGCTTCGTTCTCCGCCATCAGTCGCTCCATTTTTGAAATCATATTTATGCCATTTATGCGTTACAATCTTAAGATATTTCTCCGCTTCGAGATTGCTTTTAAATGAGAGTAACCAGTCGTATTTATCATTTCCATCCATGCCAGCGTGCCAGTTTTGTTTATAAGAACAAATTAAACGGTCCTTTAATTCGGAAATAATTCTGCTTTATTACCGACTTCTTGTGACAACCAAACTATGCCAAAACCATTCTCTGTCAATGTTTTATTAACATAGGGAAACCCAGTTGAATTTTTCACTTTCATGTTGCAGTATGAGCATTTCACACGCCTGACCGCAGAGTCTGGTTATTGGTAGGCTTGCTAATTTCAACCAGTATTTAATACATCTAACATAAGTGGTAATAAAGAGAGGGTATCGTCCACTTTCGCCGTAACCATTTTATTTTGATGCGTGCAAGGGTACGTGGATGATACGCTTTATCGCATAGGTATGAACTTTTTCCATTTCAATATTATCCAGTTTGCCCCAAACTTCTGATGTAGATATCAAAGTAGGCTGTATCTGTGCATCGAATAATTTCCAAAATAGATTTACGTCATTGGAGTTCAGTTTCGTCATAGTTCTCAAAATATCCATGACACCTCTCTTTCCTTTTCTGCACATCTCAAACCAGCACTTTCTCAAGCTTGATTTTGTTGTGAAGAACATCCCAAGGTATTTATAGCTACTTGTCACATTAACTTCTTCTCCACCATAAAACCATCTTTCATATTTTGACAAGTAACCGACATTTCTAAAAATCATACATTAGTTTTGTT
>JADBJO010024468.1:15000-25143 GCA_016801955.1 Conus betulinus
AGACATCTGTCGACTAAAAAGGGATAAAAAAAAAAAATCCTTGATAGACGCACCTGCTCTCTTTGTTGTTGTTGTTGACAAAAATTTCTTCTTTTTTTTGTGGCAATACCTTGTTAGGCGGATCAAATGAGTACCTAAGGCGGTTCGATATTTTTTTTTTTTTTCCTACGGCCGAAACTACACCTCTTGTTTCATTTTTTGGATGATCACACATGACCCCTCTAACTGCCAATTTTCATCTGGCCCAAAAGCCCAAAATAATAACCACTACTGGTAAAAAAACAAAACCTAATAAATATTCACTCACTTGTAAAAAGCGCGTCCGGGGGCGGGATTCCTCGCGCGAATCCCCCTTCACGCCGTAGGGTACTCACCTCTTTTTGACTTCGTAAGTAGCATCTGTGGGTACTCTGGTTTGATTTCTTTTTTGTGAATTGCATCACACTTTCTTGTCCACACCACCTTTTTCTGTCTTCACTGTCTCTTTTTGTTAAGCTGTTTTCTTGGTATCCTCCCAACCTCGTCTGCTCTACACATCAATGCAATACTTCGTAATGTTAGGTTCTCTTACAAATTGTACACAATTTTTATCTACTGCGAGTTTGATGATGTTTGTCAGGCGGTTGACTTCTACGAAGCTTGTCTCGGGTCCTTGTTCTAATGTTCTAAATGTGTGGTGTACTGTGGACTCCTCTCCCTGCTGGTAATTTTCTGCTTTCAACTGAAAACAACTGACCACAACACACACACTGAAACAGAAGCGCAACTTTCCCTCGAGACGATCGGAGGGCCACAACGGGGTGGGAGGGTGCGCAAACTGTTGAGCGGATTTTTTTCTCCCTCGATCATTAAATCGTCAAGGGAGTCTCAAGAGAAAAGCTGTGCTAAAAAATGTCACATCATGTCCTCAAGAGACCCATATCGCGATCGCGTGCGAGGAGCAGTAGGGGCGTATTGGCAGGGGCAATAATAGCAGTAGGTTCACACCCGCACTGCGCCTGCGTCCTAGCGACGCTGTAGTGGGGGTGTGGGGGCGCGTGGTGGTGGGGGATGATGGCGCAGACTGGGGGGGGGGGGCAGGGGGAGGGGGGGCGGTGGGGGGGGGTGGTACGGGTGGTGAGAGTGTGACATATGGGGGGTGCAACGGGGAGGGGACGCATATCGTAGTAGATCACGCCATCACAAGCAGAGCGACAATAGCCAGCAGCCGCAACAACACATCACGAGGGAGAGATGCAGACAACACATGACAAACTCCTGTAATAGTTTGTTCCTCTTCTCCCCTGGTAATAGCGTTTTTGTTAACTTTCGTATTTTGGGGTGATTCCACTGTAAAAGAAACGAAACAAAACAAAAAAAAAGAAAGAAAAAAAAAAGAGAACTTAAAAAAGAAAGAAAGGGAATTTCCGACAGAGTAGAGAAAACGAAAGGAAAACAAATAACAGACTCCAGCATAGTTTACAACTTCAGATTACTAGACTACAGAGAACACAGCATATTAGCGTTCTTATAAAAAACCTCACCTTACAGCGTACTGTGCCCTACTTCCTTCTGTTCTACCTCCCTTCCTTCATCACTACACCCCCACACTTACACCTACCATCCCACATCTCGGCCTCTCTCCTACCTCCCCCAACCAGACTCATTCCATTCCTTTCCACTGCCATTCAGTAAACACTGAGAGCACCCCTGCACATTTGTCTCATTGGTGTGGCACCACGACTGCCCATCCACAGATCAACCGACGGGGTACACCACTAATGCAGCTCCATGTTTCACAACGGCAGGACCAGTTTCCAGAGTCAGGGGTCAGGTTCTGAAAGATAAAGCGCACCGGTTGTGGGTTGGGGTGTTGGTGCGTGTGTGGTGTGTGTGTGTGTGTGTGTGTGTGTGGTGGTGTTGTGTGAGTGCGCGTGTGTTGTGTGTTTTCGTGTGCACGCGCACCTCTGCAGCGCCGCTTATTCCCGTACTCTCGCGAGCGCGCGCGCAGCGCGCTGTGTGTGTCAGTGTGTGTGTTGGGTTGTGTGTGTGTTTGTGTGTGTGTTGTCGTGTGTGTCTGCCGCGCTTTGCGACTGCGCAAGCGCATGCTTGCGTTCCTGCATGTCCTCCCCGCGTTCTTCTATATGTGTAATGCATGTGGTGTGAGTAATGCGCGCGCAACAGGCCACGTCCATGCGAAGGCGCGGTGACTTGGTGTGTGTGTGTGTGTGTGTGGTGTTGTGTGTGTGTTGTGTGTGTGGGTATTGTGTGTTGTGTGCTTGTACGTACCGTGGCATGCGTATGTCGCGTGGCGTGCGTTGCGTGCGGTGTGTGTGATGTGTGCGGTGCACGTGTGTGGTGTGCCTCTGTGTCTGTATCTGTGTGTGTGTGAGGGGGGGGGGGGGGTGGGTCTGGGTGTGTGTGTGTGACTGTTCTGTGTCTGTGTGTGCGTGCGTGTGGGACTGTGGCCGGCCTGTGCCTGCCAGCTGTACCTGCTGTTTATCTTCCATCCCAGTCAAAGGAGGTCCCGTCCCGACCTCTCACACATGCTCAGTACATGTGTACTCACTGGATACTCACTGCCGCGTGCGTACACAGAAAACAAGAACAAACGAAAACAACAACAAACAAAACGACCACCCCCCGAAAAGACAACACTGCACCGGGATCATCAGCACGCGCGTGCACGTGCAATGTTTGCATCCAACAACATCAGGAGGGCTAGAAAAGGGTTGTATACAAACTAATAAAAAACACAGCTCTGACATACCCCAAGCACAAGCTGAACCACCCCGTTCGCCACGCTCTTGCCGCCCACCAACCCCTTGTCTCCTCCGTCTCTGGCTTGCCCTCCCCTCGTCCTCCCCCTCCCACCGCCCGCCTCTGCCCCTCCGCCAACTCTGTAAACCCCCACACATCATTCTCCTCTGTTCCCCAACGACAACACGAACACACACACCACACAAAAACACAAACAAACACACACACCACACACACACACACACACACAAACACACCAACAAATTCACAACTTCAACTGACGACACATGCCAGCAACCATATCCCCTCGATCTTCCACCCACATCCGCTTCCTCGTTCTCTTTCTCTCTCTCTCTCTTCTCTCTCTATCTCTCTATATTTCACACCTGCTGCTCTTTCTGCTGCCTGTCTTCCGTCATGTCGGTCTGTCTGTCAGGCTTCATTTTCCACACCTTCAGCTTCTCTCTATAGTAGTCTATGTCAGTTCATTTGTCGGTCTGATCATTTCCATTCTCAACCTCTCTCCTTCTCTCTCTCTCTCTCCCTCTATCTTTCTTCTCCTCTCTATCGCTGTGTGTGTGTGTGTGTGTGCGCGCGCATGTCTAGCGCGCGCCTTCGAGTGGTGTGTTGTGTATGTGGTGTGTTGGCTGTGTGTGTTGTGTGTGTGGGTGTGTTGTGTGGTGTGCGCAGCGCGCGAGCACGCGGCGCGCGTGTATGTGTGCTGTGTGTGGGTATGGTGTGTGTGTGGGTGTGTGTGTGTTTTGTGCGGGCGCGCGCGTGTTGTGTGGTGTGTATGTGTGGGTGTTTGTGTCTGTGTGTGTGTTTGTGTGTGTGTGTGTGGTAGGTGTGTTGTGGTTTGTGTGTGTGTGTGTGTGTGTGTGTGTGTGGTGTGTTGTTGTGTGTGTGTGTGCCTAGTGGTGTGTGGTGTTGGGTGGTGTGTGCCTTGTGTGTGTGTAGTTGTGAGTGTTGTATCCGTTGACTCGTGCTGTCCCCGCTCGTGTGCAGGTGTCCTTTCTGTACGCTTCATGTAATGGTGGCCGGCGACTTTCACTAGGCGTTTTGTATGTGGTTTGGTTGGTCGTATAAGGGGTTGAATTTGTTTGCAAGGGGGGGCCCCGCCCTGTTGGTAAGAAGACTTATGGGGGTGTAAGATACATAGGAAAGATTTGTAAGATAAACTGTAACGCCGTTTAGAGAGTTTTTGTACGTTTATATAGGTTGGTTGTCCACCTGCTACAAGTGTGTGTGTGTGTGTGGCACGGTCTGTTAACTGGCTCTCAGAACTTAGCGACGATCCCCGCGAGGCGAGCGGTGAGCACGACACCGGAGGTAAGAGAGATGAGGCGTTAGCGAAGAGGAGACCGAGAGGTGGAGAGAGGCGAGAGATCCGGAGAGGGAGAGAGATGAGAGACGACGCTTTGAGAGGCAAACCCGAGACCGGGGAGTCGAGGAGAGATCCCCGGAGACCGGAGGGGATTCTGAGAAGGAGAGAAGCTGTGAGAGGTGGAGAAGAGCGAGACGAGAGAGATTGGAGAAGCGAGGCATCCTCCCACGAGAGGGCGGGAAGACCCTTTTCGGTACGGGAGACTGACGAGTTTGGATGAGAAGAGAGAGGGAGAGAGGGAGGCTAACGAGGGACCGAGAGACCCGAGGAAGAGGAGGGAGAGAGATGAGAGGAGAGAGTTAGAGACGAGTGAGTGCGTTGTAGAGAGATGAGGGCACTTGAGATCTCGAGGAGACATTCTCTGATTGAGACGAGAGGAAGACTTTTTTTTTTTGAGAGATCACCGAGACGGTGAGTGATGTGAGGGAAGCATGGGTGACGAGCCGAGAGGAGAGGGGCTGGGAGGGAGGGTGATGAGATTGGAGACCGAGTGTACAGCAGGTGAGAGACCCCCCCCCCCATTAGCAGAAAGAGAGAGCCAGAGAGAATTGAGAAGAGAGAGTGAGAGACCGGCGAGGAGCTTGCCAGAGGGGGAGAGAGAGAGAGACGGTGGAGGCGCAGGAGAAAGAGAGAGAGAGGATGAGAGAGCACCGGAGATTTTTTCGGGCGGGAGGGGTAGTGACTGGCACGGGGGGTGTTAGCTTGGTCTTTTTGTTTAGCGCGTGAGGGGGGGGTGCTAGTGGTTGGGGGTTTGGTGTGGTTGGTTGGGTTATTAGTTGAGTGTGCGGGTTTTCTAGTGCTGTTATACTAGGTTGGGTTTAGTGGGGGGTTAGTGATATGTGATTGGGTTTGTGGTGTTATTTAAGTAGTGGTAGTGTGGTTTTATGGGTGTTTGGTTTGTGGGTAGTGTTAGTTCGGGGGGGTGGGAGTTCAACCGGGGTTTCCTTTTTGCGGGTGTTCCGGGTTAGTGATATATTGTTTGTGGGGGTTAGTGATTAGGGGTTAGTGATCGCTTTAGAATAGAGGGGACGAGTGCAAGGACATGCAGCTTACGTAATGTTTCAGACGGGCGGAACAAACAAGGTCAGTTAGTTTTGTTACCCTGACCCTGAAGCCCAGTCGAAGTCCCCCGAAGCAGAGACATGGTTGGTTAAACTTGGCCGCTTCCCCCATCCCCAGTTCGGACTGATCCGCCATTAATGATGTCGCCGTGTGGCGCACAAGACAGCACCGCAGCAGACCAGATCAGAATTACATTGCATTCAGTTGAACATCCCATTTCCGCATTTTCCCCCTATATACAGAGCCATGTAAACATTTATCCATGTGATTTTCTTTTTTTGTTTTGTTTTTTTTTTTTTTCTGTTTTTTGCAGTGTTGTCCACCTCCTGTCCCGCAACCTCAGAGGGTTCTCCGGCAGTGCGTGCACCCACCGCTCCGACCCGCTCTCATCTTCTGATCACGACACTTAACCCCGTCCACAGCAAACAGCCCGGTGGGCCCCCCCCCCCTCCCAGCCATCCAGCACCCTTTGGCAATCCGGCATTCAATCCACAGGTGAGGCAGTCTACCATCCCCCTCTACTGCTCTTGAGTCGAGTTCATCATTGGCACCTCAGTCTCAGTCAAGATGGCAACCAGGAGGAGGACACCTGCCATTGGCGGCCTCTTCTAGTCACTTCAGGGTGCATGCCAGTGGCGCTGTTTGAATCTAAACATAGACAGACCACAATCCCTAAGCCTTCCTACTGACGACCAATTCTAATTCTGCTTAGTCGCGGAGCCGGTGGAGCGTGGGGAACTCCTACCGTCGGGAGGGCGACCACCAGGGCCGCCCCACGTCCGTCAACGACAGTCCCCATGGACTAGCCGGATCGGTTTTGACCCTGGACGGCCCTTTTCTGCGTACTTTATTATCTTATCCTTCCCTCTTTTTTTACCGTCATCTATCCAAAAACCTAATCGGGCCCTGGCTGTTTGCATTTTTCTTCTCTTTTTACCAACTAGTCTGGTTACGGTAAATACGCCCGCACCGATTGACGCAGATTCATGCCCTACATATGATCTTTCTAGTTTTTTTTGAAGTGCTTGTTGCGGTAGTTTCATAATTTGCCGGATCCTGAATTATTGCTTTTGGTCTGTTATTGTCAGTAGGCAATAAGCTATTCCCCATTACACACCCACTCTGCCCAGGAATCTCTGTGCCTTGCAGTTCTTGTGTCTATCTTCGTGATTCTGGCTCGTGCGCTGGCTACCGGCCTGTGCTTCTCTTTTCTTTCCTTTTTTTCTCCTTTTTTTTTTTTCTTTTCCTGCCCCCCCTCTCGTTTGATCTTTCTTGCCTTTGCCGTTTTTTTTCTCTGTCCCTGCCCCGCGCCCCCCACACCCTGCCCCCCCCCCCCACACACGCTCCAACCTTACAGACAACCCCCCCTACACAACAACTATTTCTTCACACCAAACACCCCCCCCCCGCTACCCCCCCCCCCCCCCCACTCCCCACACAACACACCACCACACACACACACGCACGCACGTCGCACGCACGCACGCACGCACGCCACAGCACCCACATCTGAGGAACCAAAATAAGGATGATTGTAACTGAATCACTATGTCACACACCCCACGAGTCACGACAGAGGCAACACTACCCCACCTCCCACACCTTCCACTCAAAGACTAACTGATGCAGTATAACACCCTTTCTTCTCCTCAATAGTCACAAACCTTCCTTCCTGTTTGGGTAATTTCTGCCGATAACTGGAATAATCTGCATTGAAGTATTTCCAACCCCCATACACTGCTTCCATTTTTTTTTTTTTTTTTCCCTCCTGGAGAATTTTCACGACTGGAGCTTTGCCCAACACGGCAACAATGAATTCATTTCATGTGATTGTTTTTATTTACTGTCGCACGTGGATCGTTAGTGCCAGAGTCTTTAATTAAAAACGCCTTAACCACTTCGCTGGAGTCTCCCGTGCCAGATTTCAGATTCCCCCTTCGCAACAACAAGATATTTGAAATCGTGTTTGTCTCCCCACCCCACCACCACCACCCACACCTTCACTCCCCTCCCACCCCCTCTTCTCTCTTTCTCTCCCCCTACTCACTCCAACCCTCTCTCTTTCTCTCTCTCCCTCCCTCCCTCCCCCTTTCCCTCCTCCCCTCTCTCTCTCTCTCTCTATCTTACCCCTCTCTCTGTCTGTCTGACTGTCTGTCTGTCTGTCTGTCCTCTCTCTCGCTCTCTCTCTCTCACTGACATCAAAATCATAGAGGGGCAAAAGATAAATGACATGTAGAGAGTCATGTGTGGGCATGTGTAATAAACAAGTTTTATTCTTAAAACACTGAGCTGTCATGCCTCCTCTCTCTCTCTCTCCTCTCCCTCTCTCGCCTCTCTCTCTCTCCTCTCTCTCATCTGATTCTCTCTCTCTCGTCTCTCTCTCTGCTTTCGCTCTACATCCACCCCCCAGGCCAAAAACAACTGATTTCTGGCATGAGAGAATCTCCTGAATGGGTATGTGTTATAAACACAGAGCCGATATTTGCTTGCATGTTTCTCACCTCCTTCACCCTGGCCCCGCCCATCTCCTGTCTCTGTCTCAGTCTTCGTCTGTCTGTCTGTCTGTCTGGTCTGACAGTCCTGTCCTGTCCTGTATCTCTCCTCTCTCTCTTTTCTCTGTCTGTCTGTCTGGTCTGTCTCTGTCTGTCTCTTTCTCTCTCTGTATTTTGGTATGCTCCTGTCTATTCTGTCGGTCTGTCTGTCTGTCAGGTCAGTCAGTCTGTCAGGTCATTTCGTCAGTCAGTCTGTCTGCCTGTCTGTCTGTCAGTCTGTCTGTCTCCCTCTCTCTCTCTCTCCTCTTTCTCTCGTCTCTATCTTTCTCTCTCTCTCCTCTCTCCTCTCTCTCTCTCTCGGCCTCTCCTCACTGTCTCTCCTCCTGGTCCGGGCCCACCCCCCTTCCTCGTCTGTCTCTCAAAACGCCTATCCATCCCCAACCATTTCCCGCCACATGTCAGGGAGAATTATGAAATACAATGGCGTTGAGAGAGATAGAGAGATAGAGAGAGAGAGAGAGAGAGAGAGAGAGATCGAGAGAGAGAGAGAGAGAGAGAGAGAGAGAGAGAGGGACCACAACTCCTTCATTATCCTTCCTTAACCATACGATTTTGTGTATAGTCTCAGTTATCATTACATCTTTTCAACCTGCAAGCCTGCGTAGGTTCTACACTAAAAAACCCCAACTGGTGCTGACATATTACGACCGTCAGTGATCAGAGGGGTGGATTAAGGGGGTGCAGTGGAGATTCCCGTGTTCCAGAACTAACGCTCAACCCAACCCACTCGCCCACCCCTGCCACCTCTCACCGCGCCTTCTCTTTCCCATTGGCCTGTCCAAGGTCTATCATCAGACAAAACAAAACGAAAATCGTTGGGAACTAAAACGCAAATGCTGTAGACATTGTGTTGATAATCACTGTGTGCCTATTTTGCATCCAGCCGCTATCCTACCTACCCCAAAACCATTCCGAGGCCATTCCTAACCCAAACCTCCATCACCATTGTTCCCCTGCCTTCCTCATTCAGACACATTTCGCTGTTTGTAGCTCATATGGCTGTAGTTCATATACATTTCGGGCTGGTTGTAGCTCATATGGCTGTAGTTTTCATATGGCTGTAGTTCATATGGCTGTAGTTCATATGCTGTAGTTCATACAGCTGTAGTTCATTATGGCTGTAGTTCATATGGCTGTAGTTTCATATGGTTGTAGTTCATAGGCTGTAGTTCATAAGGTTGTAATTCATATGGTTGTAAGTTCATATAATTGGTAGTTCATACGGCTGTAGTTCACGACGGCGTTGTAGTTCATGACGGCTGTAGTTTCATACGGTTGTAAGTTCATACCGCTGTAGTTTTTATATGGCTGTAGTTCATATAGCTGTTGTAGTTCAAATTGGCTGTAGTTCATATAGCTGTAGGGTCATATGGATGTAGTTTCATATAGCTGTAGTTCATATGGCGTAGTTCCTTATGGCTGTAGTTTCACATGGTTGTAGTTTCTCTTATTGTTGTAGTTCATATGGCTGTAGTTCATATGGCTGTAGTACATATGGTGTAGTTCATATGGCTATAGTTCATAAGGTTGTTAGTTCATAGGTTGTAGTTCATATGGTTGTAAGTTCATATGATTGTAGTTCAGACATGGCTGTAGTTCATAACAGCTGTAGTTCATACGGCTGTAGTTCATACGGTTTTGTAGTTCATACGATTGTAGTTCGTAATGATGGTAGTTTCATATGGTTGTAGTTCATATGGTTATAATTCTATGGTGGTTGTCGTTCATGGCTGTAGTTCATATGGTTGTTATTCATATGAGTGTAGTTCATACGGCTGTAGTGCATACGGTTGTAAGTTCATGGTTGTAGTTCATATGATGGTAGTTCATATAGTTGTAGTTAATATGGGTTGTAGTTCGTACGGGTGTTGTAATTCATACGGTGTGTAGTTCATATGGCTGTAGTTTATGGTTTTTTTTTTGCTCATATGGAAGGTAGTTTATATCGTTGTTCATACGGCTGTAGTTCCAACCACTAAATGACAAAGTTCTTCTATCCTACCATCCCCTACCCCCGTCCCTCACACATTCTACGCTTCCTCCACCAATTCCTCCCCCTTCTTCCTCACCCCCCCCCCCCCCCCCCCCGCCTCTCCCTTTCCCCCTTCCACCAGCTCTCTGTCATCGTTTTTTTTTCTCCACCCCATAGTGGAGTATGCTCCATTGACAGGGAATAGTTCAGCTGCCACTCAATCACACCTTCCAGTAGTCCCCCTTATCAGCCCCCACTCACTCAACAAAACTGGACTCTAATGAAGCTCCTTAAATGAAACTGGACCCCCCCAACCCCACCCCCACCCCACCCTTCATGGGGGCGACCAAAACGATCCGCCCTGTATGCTGACCGTGACTATCGGACCAAAGCGACGGCAACACGCAGGATAGGGGCTATTTGACACAACATGA
>JADBJO010024469.1:0-2500 GCA_016801955.1 Conus betulinus
AGGACTACGATGGGGAAGCAGAAAGTTAGAAAGTTATGAGGAGGCCATGCCGGCCAAGTCGAATGGAGCTGTCACGCCCGCAGACAGCTGTGACTCTCTGCCCGTCAAGGACTGACCAGGGCGCCTCTCCACTCCCTGGATGGTTGCCTGGCTCAGAATCCACGCGGGGAGTGGTGGTCATTTGCATAGTGGATGGTTCACTGCCTTTTTAACGCCATGCGATCCGCAACGGGGAATCTTGAGTGCGGAACGTTCTTTGCCAAATGTCGTGTGGGAAGGTCGGCACATTTCTGTTCAGGTCTGGAAGGACTCTCGTGGGGTGTGGTTTGCGTGGAAGCGACGGAGTGATCAGGGTAGGAGAAATGGTACTTAGAGGTCATGAAAGGTAAACCTGGCAATCATAACAATAAGGATTATATTACTACTACTACTGTTAAAGCTACTACTGATCTGAAACCGGAAGCTCAGGCTTATGTCAAAGACCATTGGCAAGAGGATACATGTGGAACTTACCCCTAGTGTAACGCTTGTTCGTATAAGTGCTGAATAGTTATGCAGCTTCTCTGAAGTGTATTGCTTCAATCAGGAGGGGTGGATACGGGTAGAGGTAGAGGCGAAAGTTGTCTCATCTAAACAGTTGCCATGGATTGGGGAGGGGGGGGGAGGGGGGTGCGTGGCGTGTGTGTGTGTGGGGGGGGGGGGGGGGGGGGGGGGGGGAGGGAAAAAAGCAGATCACCCATGAAGTATATCTACGATGAAGGGGAAGGTGGAGGGTGTGGGTTGGTGGGGAGTTGGGATGGAAGGCGGATGAGGGGGGTTCAGAGGACAGGCTATCAAACGCAGAACATTAGCAAGAATGTGCACGACTGCGTATTTCCAGGAATATTTAGTATTGACGTGATCCCATCACGACTGGAATAAAACTGGAATGGATTCAGAAAGGGGCGGGGGCGGGGGGAGGTGACGGGAGGAAGGGAGAGGAGGAGGAAGGGAGCTAGACCTCATTTCACCCCCTCCTCAACCTTTTCCACTCCTTTCAGACCCCTCCCCCTCCCCCCCTTCTCCCCCTCCCCTGACATTTAAATGCGTGCCAGAAATAGACAGCGCTTCAGAGACAAAGGTGGAACGACAATAACAAAGAAAAGAAAATGCTCAAGCCCTGAGGTAAATACAAAAACGCATTTTCAAATGCTTACTTACGAAGAGAAAAAAAACAGGGGTTTTTTTTTTTAGATAAAAAAAGCAGCCCCCCCCCCCCCCCCCCCCCCCCCCCCCATGCCCCTTCACCAACCCCCCTTCCAACTACCTTCTCCGTTGTTGCTGTCACCCTCGTTATCCCCTTGCTGTTTTGCAATGCCATGGGCTCCTTGGTGTATTCAGGTGTAAGGAAGTCGTGAATACATTATACTTTCTTCTTATTCCTTTTCCTCTTTTATCATCTTCTTCTTCTTCTTCTCTTCTTCTTCTTTCTTCTTCTTCTTCTTCTGCTTTTCTTCTCTTCTTCTTCGCATTCTTCTTCTTTCTGCTTCTTCTTCTTCTTCGCATTCTTCTTCTTTCTTCTTCTTCTCTTCTTCTTCTTTTTCTTCTTCTTTCATCATCATAATCATCATCATCATCATCATCATTCATCATCATAATCATCATCATCTTCTTCTCTTCTCTTCTTCTTCTTCTTCTTCTTCGTCTTCTTCGTCTTCTCTACTTTCTTCGTCTTCTTCTCTTCTTCTTCTTCTCTTCTTTTCTTCTTTCTTCTTCTCCCTTTTCTTCTGCTTATCTCCCTCCTTTCCCTCTCCTCCTCCTCTTTCCTTACACCTATCATTGCATTTTCGTTCCTTTTCTTTGCATTTTCTTCACTTTTTGTGCATCGTCCTTCTACTACATTCCTTTTCCTTTATTCACGTCATCTTCATTCTAAAGCATCCCCCTTTCCTGCTTTACATCAAATTCCATCCATATCATACGGCTGCCTTCCGTTAGGTTTGCCTTCTCGTTCCTTTCTTTAGAGTTTTCCTTATTGACATCTTTTCTCATTTTCTTCAGTTTGATACTTCATACCTTCATTCGCCATACTGTTTCTTATATTTTTTCCGTTATTTTCCACCCTTCGCGTTCTCTCTCCTACATTCTTTCTTGCTCTTCATAGTATTCTCCATCCATTCTGTGCATTCGTTTTCCTTTTCTTCTCTCTCTTTGGGGAAGAGAGAGAGAGAGAGAGAGAGAGAGAGAGAGAGAGGAGAGAGAGAGAGAGAGAGAGAGAGAGAGGATTGATTGATTGATTGATTGATTGATGATTGATCTTTTATATGCAAAGATGGAAATCTTAAGCCAAGACCTAGATTTACAATCTGTCCTTGTCATGGATACATTATTTCAACACAGTCGTAGCCTTGCTGAGAATTCAACATCGCCACAATTTAATGCAATTCTATAATGACAAGCAGACTTTTCATCAATGTAAATAATGGTATGGCGGGAAGTCAAACAGAAGAAACCAAAACGA
>JADBJO010024469.1:10000-25143 GCA_016801955.1 Conus betulinus
TTATTTCTCCATACGTGCGTTGCCAGTTGTTACTGGTGAGGCTGTTCCCCTTGCCCCGGCGTCAGACCGCATTGGTTTAATTAACAGATTAGTGAGTTTCTACTGGTGTCCGACTTTCTCTTGCCTATTTGCCCTGTCTGTATTTCCTGCCGAACATAGTTTCTTCCTATTAATGTGGGTTCTTTCTCCACCAAGTCATTACGGTTTACTCTAACAGATATGGTCATGAGGGCAGCCGCCGGTGCGCCCAACGCCTTGAAGAGTCAATGGTCCGGTCTATGGACTGGTTCCTATCATTCGATTGTGAAACACATCAAAAATTTTGAGAACACATTGGGCCCTAACAGGAGAAAAAATAATTGGATTTCTGGCTAGTGGTAGCCATTTGCACTGTAGGCAAACCTGAGACAGGCGAAGCTTGTCCACAGCAAGAAGATGTGGCATATCTGTTTGGATCCACACAACACCACACACACACACCAAGCAACACACACACACACGACACACACACACACATATATCAATATATTATATATATACTTATAACGATATAATCCATCATTATTATATTAGTATATATATATGTCCTATATATGATGTAGGTATTTGTACTACTATATAGATTAGTATATATATATTACAATGTATAGTATATAATATAATAAATACCAGAAATATATATATATAAGCGAGATCTAAGTATACTATATATATATATATTCTTCACTTTAAAATAGAAGTCAAAATACTGGAGGAGGTTATCTTTTATTGAGTTAAAATGTAGTTTGTTTTGCTCTTTCATGATTTTCTTTTGCTTCTTAGGGGGCACCTTTGGTTAGTTTTTGAAAAACTCAACAAACATACTACGGTATTGCAAACCAGCCTTTTTTCTGGTATAGCATTCTCTTAAAACCGAAAAAGGCAGAGGATTCAAATTACCACTTTCCGCGGTCACTGAGGAGAACCCACAATCAGTTTTGAAATACCGGTAGCTGACCCTGAGTTTATCATGTTATTGAGGCTTTCTCCCCCACTGGAGATGGTCTCCCTCAAGGACTATATTGGAAGGTTCATTTGAGAAGCGTTGATTATTCGCCCATTCCCCGACTCAAGCCAATACTGTCAGTTAGGCAGAACTATACTACCATGATGCTGAAGGTTCACCACTATTTGTAGAAGCGTTTGAAATACG
The DNA here is from genome assembly GCA_016801955.1 of Conus betulinus. NCBI lineage: Eukaryota > Metazoa > Mollusca > Gastropoda > Neogastropoda > Conidae > Conus > Conus betulinus. Next base: position 11,193 of record JADBJO010024469.1, read on the forward strand.
ATTCCCCATTGTTTAGAAATTCTCTCTCTCTCTCCATCACTCTTATCACATACTGTCTATAGATTGGCAGACATACATATCTACCACGCTGCACCCAGATATGATAAGGCTTATCACACAACCTGCCTCATTTCTCAATCTCAGACATAAGAGCACAACTACCCACCACTCACCCCCCCCCCACCCCGCTGCCCCCCCCCCCCCCCCCCCCCCCCCCCCCCCCCCCCCCCCCCCCCCCCCCCACCCAACCCCCCCCCCCCCCCCCCCCCCCCCCCCCCCCCCCCCCCCCCCCCCCCACGCCCCCCCCCCCCCCCCCCCCCCCCCCCCCCCCCCCCCCCCGCCCCCCCCCCCCGCCCCGTCGCCGCCCCCCCCCCCCGCCCCCCCCCCCCCCCCCCCCCCCCCCCCCCCCCCCCCCCCCCCCCCCCCCCCCCCCCCCCCCCCCCCCCCCCCCCCCCCCCCCCCCACCCCCCCCAACCCCCCACCCAACCCCCCCCCCCCACACTCCCCCCACCCACCCCCCCCCCCCCACACACAACACACACACACACCACACATGGAAACAGTGCTTGACGCGTCAGAACATTTGGAGGTCGCGAAACACCCGTGGAATGGACAGGATGAACGTGTGGGACAGGAAAGACACGTGTATTTTCATCCGCTAGGTTTGTCCGAGGGTGACCAAAACGCTCAACACCAACATCGATGATTTACTGGTGGGTGTTGTACGGAATAAAATACTCTCCAGAATGTGGTTTAGCTACGCTTTGGGCCGATTTGGTTTTTACATTTCTGGCGACGGGCAGCGGGAGTAGTTTTCCTTTTAGTTTGTAGTGTTCCACTTTGTGGAACACCCGCTACTGGGGATTTGGGTTTTGCTAAAGACTAAATGCGCCTGTGTTTGTTCAGAGGATGCTTCCGTATCAGAGGGGCAATCAAGGTCGATTATGATTTCCTTTTTCCCCCTCCGGGAACTTTGCTTAGGGTCACATCAACATGCAAACAACGTAGTAATGATGAACTGGACAGAGAAGTATTTGAGAATAATAAACAGTGTGGGGAATTTGGTTTTTTTCCTGTTCTTTTTCTTGTGTAATACTGCATTTCAGATCAAAAGCGTCAAAAATCAATTGTAATTTTTACCTCACATTTTGCAAGTTTTGTTGATGTCGTCTTTTTTTCTTTTTGTTTTTTTTTTCTTTTTTTTGTTGTTGTCCATTTTGGTGGTGGACTAGTACAGGATTTGGAGCTGTTCTGATGGAAAAGAAATATTCTGATGTAACCATAATTTATTATCTCCCTCTTCAGGTTGTCTAAGATTGAAAATGCTATGCTGAAAACCAACAAAGAGAAAATAGATGTGTTATAAGCACCAACGGAAAAAAGAAAAACCAAAAAAAGAAGAGCAGAGGTGTAGACGGACGTGCTTGTGTACTTCCTCACTGCTGCTTTAAGTATGATTGTGTGTGTGGTGGTGTGTGTGTTTGTGTGTGTGTGCGCGTGTGTGTTGTGTGTGTGTGTGTTGTTATGCTATTTGGGTAAGTTTGGGTGTTAATTCTAGGTTGTGTAGATGGTTAGTCATTGGCTGAATGGAATCCTTTTATTCATTGGCTGTTAAGTGTTCTTGCTGCGGAATTGAAATCTACTCAGGTGGGGGGGGGGGGGGTACTTACAACAGCCAGCCGTGGAAATCAACAGCTCAACGAAGTACTCACAGTCCAGGTACAAACCGGTTGACAGACTTGAAGATGAGAGCCTTGAAAAATAAGTGAGTCTTACTTAGCAGGGTTGGGTTCTAGTACAGTATGTCGTGGGGGAATATAAATAAATGGTTTGAACATATTCCTCTTGTGCATGAGGTCTGTTTATAGCAGGGACTAAGTGGTGTGTATGAATGACGACTGTAGGCTAAGCTTTGTCGAGGAATGAGCAGTTGAGTAGTTAGCGAGGACTTGGAAAAAACATGTTGTGTCAATGCTGTGAGACACGTTGTAAGGCTAAATTGTTTAAAGGATTTGACAAGCATAGAATTGATTTAAATTTGTCAAAACATGATTTGAGTGAACGTAAAGCTTAGACTGTTAATTCAAAGGAAGAAATTACGAATATTTTGTTAACATTTCTTGTACATATTGTGCCGGGAGATAAGCAGATGATTGGAGTTTCTCTATATAAGGTTTCTTTTTCCTTTTGAATAACTACTTTTGTGCCACTTTATTTCTTTTTGGAACATGAAAGTGGAAAGAGGGGGTGTGAATTTTCATAACACGTTTATGAAACACTTTGGAGTCATGAGTTTCTGATCAGAAACATATTTCTTGTACTTTTATTTTTTGATGGATTTGTGAGTCTGGAAACATGTTAATGTTTATAGGAGAATTGATGTCATTATGTAGTCCAGGTGAGAGATTACTTCTGAGGATGCGCTCAGAAGGGAAATGGTGCTGTCAAACTGGGTTAATAATTGTTGTTATTTGTGGCACTGAAACGGGGCCGGTCGGCAGTAGACTTTGAGATGTGGTGCGGACGACGTTTAATGATCTCGTAAAAGTATAGCGGACTGGGACTCGCCTTACCTCTTAGTGTTGGAGAACACACGTATTAGGACACCAGAAAATGTGGGGGAAAGAGGCCATCTGACGGAATGCTGGTCACGTAGAAAGAGAGCCATCATGGCCTCTGACAGCTGTGATTTCTGTGCCCGTCAGAGACTGAAGAGAACCTCCCTCCAATTTCTTAATGTGTTTGCCCGGCTCCAAAATCCCAACAGACGTTTGTGTCAATTTGCGGAGCGAATAGATCGCTTCCCCTTCTTCCCCCTTAACGCCATACGAATGAAAGGTTTCATGTGGAATGCAGTATAGTCTCTACGAAACAACAGCTTGCTTAGTTTGGAAGGGTTGCTAAAAGTATGGCTGTGCTGAACAAGCTAGCGTCAATAGGGTAGGAGTTGTAATATTGGAGAGGTAGTGATGAGACAGTAAACCTATAAAAATGATAAGAACACTGATGATTGCAATGTCATGAAAACTACGGGCTGTACTTTGTGTTAGCTGAAGTCGTTTTCTTGTGATGTATTATAATTCTCTCGATATGTCTTGTCTTGTCCTTTCGCAATCACAATTTCTTTCGTATGGAATGCTTCCATTTGTCTCAATCTACAAGGAATTTCATAGGAAGCATACACCATTTATATGTTAATGACAGCTGCAAGCTGCCGAGGACATCGGCTAGGATGCTTAGATACGCTTAGCATGATATTTTTTTTTGTGGCAAAAACGTCCTCAACATAGCAGATAATTGTGTGCTCTCGTCTTTATAAGAGTCTTTATAATACATTTTTCTTAACACATAGAACGATCTTACACGGTAGTATTACACGAAAACTGACGTTAAATGAAATCCGATAGAGCTGTTACCTGAAAGAGTAAGACAAAAATCGATGCTTCATCATCCACCAGACGGCATTGCTCCAGGGATTACTGAGACACACGCGAACTATGTGACCAAAACAAGTGTGGCGAACATGTTTCGCAGTAAAGAGAAGGTTAGAAGGAGGTTGGGGACTCCTTCCAGCTCCATTTGATCGAGTTATCGCACACACACACACACACACACACACACACACACACGCACACGCGCGCAGCGCGCGCGCGCGCGCGCACACACACACACACACACCACCACACACACCACACACACACACGTGCACACACACCAACACACACACCAGGGCAACACGCATGCATATCCACACTACACACACACACACACACACACACACACACAACACGCCACACACACACAATGCTGTACAGTCGTTTTTGATAGAATTATGATCCTTTGAATGTGTTACAAAGACTTTAATATTTTTTTTTTCGTCATAATGTTTGTTTATTTGTTCAATTATTTTTTGCGAAGGCAGACACGACAAAACAAACAGCTGTAAAGCTTATTCCTTTAACCGGCAATTAAAGATAATTTTTGACTTGACAGCCCTTCTCTTCTTCTCGTCTCCCTTGGAAATCTCTTTCCGTTCTTCTCTCCTCTTCTTTTTTGCTCTCAGGACGAAAAACAGCTTGTAAAGCTTATTCTTTAACCGCAATAATAAAGATAAGGACCATCTCTCTCTCCTCTTCTCTCTCTCAGAGAAAGAGACAGACGAGAGAGACAGAGCAGAGAGACCTCTCTTTCCCCTCCCTAACAGGTTTGAGTTACAAAGAAGGTACCACACACTTTTTTTTTTTTTTTCTTCAGAAAAGGGTCATGCCATAATATCTTGTCTTTATCTGCCAGACAGAGAAATGGAGAGAAAATATGCCAGCAAAGCGATGGAATCTGAATAATGGAAAGTGGTTAAGGACGGTTAAACGGGTGCGCGAGTAGGCGGTAAAAAAATCCTCATACCCCACCCCCCCCTACCACCACGACCACCCTCATCTCTCTTATCTAATCTCACTCGACACTGCCTCATTTTTGTGTACCCTGATACAGAAGTTGCTTACTCGGCGACCCATCGCCTGGACACATGCCTCGTACACTATATACGGTCGGGTTATTCAGTTCGCTGTTGCATTTCTGGCTTGAGCGGCCCACGGGGAACGATCGGAAACGGGCCGTTACGGGACCACCCGCAAGAGAAGACAACCGCATTTTTGCGTCATGTCAGCAGTGTTTCTGTGGTGCTTGTCGTCAATCACGGCATATCCCCAGAGCGTCCATGTTGACGTGTACTGACTTTTAGAGGAACTGTTGCTGCCTAGACAAGATGGTGGGAAATAACAACGAAAAACACACTCTCCTCTCTCCCTCTCCTCTCTCCTCTCGTCTCTCTCTCTCTCTCTCACACACACAACACACACAACACACACACACACGCACACGTACACGCACATGCACGCATGCACACACGCACACCCCACCCCCCCCCCCCCACACACACACACACACACACACACAAACACACACACACGCCACAGTTTTTCGTGCCGGCAGCGAGTACAAAAGCTATGTTTTTAAAGCTGATGAACATTATCAAGGGAAAAAATTGGAGATAGTGAAAAAGGAAATCCTGCGGTGTGGGTTCTCCTCCCCCCCCCCCCCCCCCCCCCCTCCCTCGCCGCCCCCTTTCCATCTTTCTTTCTTTCTTCCTATCTTTCTATGTTTCTTTCTTTTCTGTCTGTCTGTCAGTCTCTCTTTCATTCTCTCTCTCTCGGTCTCTCTCCATCTCTCTCTCGGGGGCCTCTCGGCTCTCTCTCTCTCTATCTCTCTTCTCTCTCTCTCTCCTTATCTCTCTCTGCTCTCTGCTCTCTCTCTCTTTCCTTTTTTTTTTTTGGTAAAAGGTCAAACAGGTTAAAAATGAATGTCACCAGTCGGAATGCTCGCGCGCCCCATAATATTGGCAGAATGAACCGACTCGCACTGGATGTGTCTCCAACGGTCATCGATGCGTTATGGAACTGTCCGTCGGGATATACTCCTGGGTTAGTTGATCTCTCCTGGTAACGTGCTTGCATTTTTGAAGAGAGAGAGAGAGAGGAGAAGAGAGAGGAGAGAGAGAGAGAGAAGGAGGGAGGGGAGCGAGCATGTACAGGAGTGAGCTCACACGCACAGACAACAGGACCAGACAACACACACCACACACACACACACGCACACGCACACCACAAACACACACACGCACACACACACGCACACACCTCCACACACACACTCACATACACACACACACACATACACACACACACTGCACACACACACCACACACACACACCACACACACACACACACACTTTTCATGCCCGGCAATGAGCGCAAAAGGTGTGTTTTTCATATATAAAATGGCCCCAAAGGATAAAAGGTTTCTGGAGTTGACAAATAAAATGCAGCAGTTTTGGGTGTTCTCATTTTCCATGTTCGTCTCTCTTTCTTGTTTCTGTGATCCTCCAACACACCCCCTTTTTCCATCTCGTCTGCCTCGGTTCTCTCTCTGTTGCGTCAACATCTTGGGATTTGGTTTTATTAAAGTGAGGAGACCCTAGTCTATAAATCTTTTTTTTTTTTTCTTTTTTTTTTTCCTCCTCCGTCGTCGTCGTCTTTCTTTCTTTCATGACAAACCAAGAGAAAACAAATTTTTGAGGTAAAATGAAAAAAATAGTTCTGTAGTTGCATATGTTCTCTATCTCAGTCTTTCTTCTTTTATTCTTTCTATATCTCGTTCTTTCTTTCGCTTTCTTTCTTTTCTTTTTTTTTCTTTCTTTCTTTCTTTCTTTTTGTATTTCTTTCTTTTTTCTTGATTTTTGTATTTCGTTCCTTCTTTCTGTGATTCCCCCCACTAAACCCCCATTTTCTTCCTCCTAATCCGCCCCCGCCTTCCTCTCCTCGCTCGGGCTCGTTGTGTAAACTCCTTGGAATCGCTTCAAACGGGAGAGACTGAGGGCGGAAAATGAAACAAAATTTAGAAAAAAAAAGAAGGGGTTAATTACCACCAAGGACACAGACAAATAGTACAGGACAAGACAAATGCATTTCGACCTTTTGGGTCTTCACGATCGTGAGGCGATCAAGAGGAGATAAATGGTTTCTCGTTCTTCGTTTTTCACTGTCCTAAATGTTATTTGTTTTCGCATGAAGAAGACCCAAGAGGGTCGAAATGCATTGGTGTCTTGACCTGTACTTTGGTGGTAACTAACCCCTTTTCCTTCTAAATTTTACAGTTTATAGTTTTAGCTCACCCTAAAAAGCCCTGCCTCCGTCTTCCTCCCCCACGGTTTTCACGCAGACACAGTGGGGAAGAAAAGTCACATCCTGAGCAAGTCCGATTATCAAAAAAAAAAAGTTCCCATCCTGAAAACGAAGTAAACATCGAAAGCAAATCTGAGATTGTAGCAAGGCACGCACACACACACACACACACACACACACACACACACCACACACACACACACACACACACACAGAGTCATTGAAACACTTTCTGAATACTCTTCGGAATTTTCCTTTAAAACCTGTCTTCCATATAAAATCGAGATCAGAATAAAAGAAAATGTTGTTCTAATTCAGAAATGTAAGGAGAAAGGAAGCAGACAAGAAAAGTAGACAAAGGGGGTGGGGGGTGGGGGTTGTTAATGTAACGAAAGGGAAAGAAAATACACAACGGCGTATAGAAGAAGCAGGCGATGGTAAGGAAAAGGGAAGGACATGTCAAGGAACAAAGTGTGGAACACACAAGGAATGTGATGCCCAGTAAGAAAGCGACTGACGGATGGAGATGCTAGAAAGGACTGGGAATGGGATATAAACCAAGGGGAACGTAAGGAAAGTAGAACTGTATGGGAGGAAGACATTGTCACACACCAATCAGGGAAAACGTAATGGAAGGTAGGAGCTTAAAGAAAGGGAGAGAAGGCTAACGGACGAAAGGACGGAGTCAAGAAAGGAAGAACATATAATGGACGGAAATGTCTATTCCCAGGGGCTGGAATAGCTCAATGTCTATTCCGGGGGCCGGAATAGCTCAATGGTAGAGCAGCCCGGACTCGTAAATTGTGGTGATCCTGAGGTTTGCGGGTTCGAACCTCCCCCAGGCCGTTTCGGTACGGGAGGATTTCCCCCTTCGGAGTTAACAAAAATTGGTTCTCTGACTCCATTTCCCGTAAGTCCTTTGAATGAGACTATAAACGCGCGGGCATTCCGTGAAGTGACCGCATGCTTAACATCTTGCACACACACACGTAAAATCCTGCCACCAACGTTCGGAAGAGAAGGCCGGTTTGGCCGTTTGGTATGGTGATGCGACACGGTTACACATATGCATGCGCCTTGCATTAGAAATGGAAGGAATGAAGGGAGTAATGAACTGAATTAAACGATTGTGAACGATTATTGACTGGATGACACGGGAACACGAGTGAATGAAGCGCCAGCTGGCAGCTCTTCAGCGTCGGCACTACCCCGGTGAGTATTCAGAAAGTGTTTCAATGAGAGAGAGAGAGAGAGAGAGAGAGAGAGAGAGAGATATAGATGAGTGTTGTGTGTGTGGTGTGTGTGTGTGTGTGTCTGTGTTCGCGCGCAGCGCGCGTGTGGGTGTGTGGCGTGTGTGTGTGGTGTGTGGTGTGTGTGTGTGTGTGTGTGTAAGTGTCTGTGTGTTAAAAGATGCGACTTGAGTTTAAGTTAATTGTGGTGACAGCCCTGATATGGCCTTTTGCAGTCACCTGGGCTATAAGCAACATTATCTTTCTACTTCCTGTTCTCCATCCTTTCTTTGTATTCACTTTCCCTTACTTTTTACATTTTCATTTCCTCCCTCCGGAACTGGGTGGATTTCTTATCCCAGATTTATTGCAGTTTGAAGCTGGAGAGAGAGAGAGAGAGAAGTGGAGAGAGAGAGAGAGAGAGAGAGAGAGAGAGACAGACAGAGAGAGACAAGAAGAGAGAGACAGACGACAGACAGACGAAACAGAGAGAGACAAGAGATAGACAGAGTATATGTGAGTAAGAGACAGACGGGCAGAGAGAGAGAGAGAGAGAGAGAGAGAGAGATAGAGAGAGAGAGAGACAGACAGGACAGACAGATATAAGACAGCAGAGAGACAGAGTACCTTGAGTAAGAGACAGATGGCAGACAGAGAGAGACAGAGAGAGAGACAGAGAGAGAGAGAGAGAAGTGGGTGGGGGGGGGGGGTGGTTCTTCTGCCCACCCTGACACGTTGCGGGAATAGGAAGGGAAAAGCTTAACAATGTTTGCAGTGTTGCAGGCCGTCCCAGCGTGAGCCTTACTATGCCGAGCACTAACATATCCGCCTGAGCCTGATTGCTGTTTAAGCTCCAACTTCACGCCTACAATACAAAGCGAATACACCATTCACTGGGCTTTCAAAGGCAAGGGGTGGGAGACATGACACGGAATTTGAGAATGGTTTGTGAAAGGCCACTATAGCAATATAGATATGACAGTGTGTTGAAACTGTGTGTGTAAAGATGGATATCTATAACGTGTCTCTGGAAGAAACTGTATTAACATACGCATCTTGATTAACCGTGAGGTAACATTTGTTGCAGTAGTGAGGGTAAAAATCATTTAACAAACCTTCTAATTTAATTTACGAAAACGTAAAGGGGTAAGTGGTCACAGATTTTTGAGAAAAGTTAGAGCTAGTTGAGTGAGAGAAGAAGTGATCAGGCCATTTTCAGGCGAAAAAATCTGTACAAATATTAGATATTTGAGTGTTTAACGCGACCACCTCAAAAAAAAGTGGACAAAACAAGTCACGAGACATACCATGACTTGGACGCGTTTTGTCCTCATAGGTCCTCCTTCAGCAAGAAACAAAACACTCAAGGATAATGAAAATGAAACCACATTCATCATTCATTTTTATCCACTTCAGCGCAAGATAGGCGTCTGAATTTTGTCCTTGTGATTCCGTTTGGTCTCCCCCCCCCCCGCCAACTTTGTTTTAGCCCACCCTTTTTTTTTGTGGGGGGAGGGGGGGGTGCGCTAACATTTTAATATTCAAAATTTGAGTAGAGGTTCATTTGTTTTCAATGAAAAATATTACTGATAAAGTAAAATAGCTGATTTAACAGCATCTGCAGGTTGTGATAACCTCTAAATCGGATGCAAGGGCAATCCTTGGAAGGCCAGGCTGTGAAACTGTCGTTTGTGCAAAGTTTGTTTGGCCGTGCATGTCATTACGTAGAGAAGCCAAGAGTGAAGTTCAGCATTTTCTTGACCCTTACAAACAAAAATCTTGAGAGTTAGAAATGGAGGGAGATACCTGGCGCTCTCTTCTTGATACTGGCCGTAAGGATGGTTGGCAGCCTTGTAAACCATTTCAGATTTGCTTTTGATGTTTTTCCCTTCCTTCGTTTTTTCAGGATCTAAAACTTCTTTTGTTGTATAATCAGACTTTGTTTCATGGCGATGCGACTTTCCCCCCCTTAACACCCCTACAACCACCCCTCCCCCCCGTTGTTTGCCTGAGAGGAACCGTGGGGGAGGAGGAACTGGAGGCAGGGCTTTCTTTCTAGGATGAGCTAAAATTATGAACTGGTAAAATTTAGCAACAGAGAAGGGGTTAGGTACCGCCAAGGAAGGGCTCAATACATACAGAGCATACAGGACAAAATATAAACTGTACAGCTTACCATAATGGACAACCTGCTCTGCGCAGGTCGCAGCCTTGTCATGCTTTGAAAACAGATGCTTGAACTGTTGACTGGTAACATTTTGTCTCGTTACAAAAAATAAAGGCCAAACAGTCTCAGCAGTATAGCATGTATCTCAGATCAAATGGAAGGGCCTTGTCGCTTGAGCCCATCAAAACCATCAGCACCTCGACAAGTAGAACTACGGTAAACGTCAGCTCTTGGGAGATTCGTCTTGCTCCGAGCTGACGCGAAAACCCTGTTCACACGCAAAGACAAAACGTAAAACATTGTGTCAAAAAAAGTTGAATAAGGGGAACATACGACCCACGTTCCCTTTTCCATTTCCATCATCTGTTATGCCCAGATTCGCTGAGTACCAACATAACATGCGTTTTGCCACAATGTACTGGAACCTCACCTGGCTTTATTGAGACAAAAGTCTCGCCAAACAAATTAATCTGTTCGCGTGTTTGAAAAGCAAACAACTGAAGAAAAAATCTCCGAGTAAGACGAGTAAACGTTTCTTCTGACAGATAATAAAACCTCTGGGGGGGGAGTCCTAATAACTGCTGCATTTTCCACTAAACGAACTGCATCAGCACTCTGCTGGTCCGAACCATCATGCTACGGGCATTGATGATCTCGATTTGATTGCCAACTTCTAAAAACCATCTCCCCAGAATATCTTGTGATCTTTTGAATATGCAGGACACAAACATTGGCCCTTCCTCCCTCCTTCCCATCCCTCCCTCACACTATTCTTCTGTGTCTGTCTGTCTGTCTCTCTCGTTCTCCCCCCGCCCTCCCCCCCCCCCCCCCCCCCCCCTTTTCCTCCCAGTCCTCCCATTCTCTGTGTCAGTCTCTGCCCTGCCTGTCTGTCTGCTTGCTTCTGTCTCTCTCTCCCTCATCTCCCTCTCTCCTCCTCTCTCTCTCCTCTCTCTCTCAATCTCTTCACCCCCCTCCCTCTCTCTCCCACCTCTCTGTGTGTCTCTCTCTCTCTTCAACTTCTCCCCACCTACTCCTCTCTCTCTCTCCTCTCTGGCAGTGTAAGAAATATGCAGGGGAAGCAAAAAGTGGGAAAGCCTGTCAGTCTGACTGCACACTGGCCCATCTCAAAAGGAGCCGTCAGTCCGTCCTCTGCGCTGTGACTAGTATGCCCGTCAGAGACTGAAAGGGTTCCCTCTCCACTCCTTGATTTGTTTGCCCGCGCTCCCAATCCCCAACCGGAGTCTGGTTGTCTTTGTCACTCGGCGCGTTAGTTCACTGCCGCTTTAATTAAACGCCGCCATACGCACTGACATGGGGCATCTTGGGTGCGGTACCGTTTCTTTGCAGATTTACACGTGGGAAGGTCGTATAAGATTTTCTGGTCAGTCTGGAAGGATTTCTCATGGGTGTTGTGCTACGCGTGCAGGAGGTGGAGTGAGCAGAGTAGCAGTAATGGTACTGAGAGGTCATTGAAAGGAAACAGCAAAATGTTGTATGAGAACAATGGTGATGATCATAATTTAATGAAAACACAGCTCTTTGTTTACCTAACTTAACGTTATTTCTTGTATGTCTTGCATGGCTGCATATCATACCCTACGATTTCTGATCTCATGGTGTTTTCAGCTAGTTCATAATTTGACGTTCTTCAAACGGGACATAGAGCTGCAACTGCATAGGGGTGCTAACTGCAATAGGACTGCTGCTGCAATAAGGCTGTTAGCTTCTGCTGCAACTGTCGAGTACAGTCCTGCAGGATTAGGTCGCCTGCTGCCCTCGCCACCAACCCCCCAACCTGGAGGACGAAGGATTGGTGATTATGTCTGGGGTTTTACCCTTCCAGTTACTGCCAGTCAGCATGTGCAGTAGGAGACAGCTGGTGATGTTTGAGTTTGTGGCTGCCCCAATCTCAACAAGGGCGGCGATCCGTTTGGGAAAAAGCACGGAATCTGCTGAGGTGGAGAAACACTTTCAAGCTGATAGTGGGTCGTGTACTTTTACACACATACATACATACGCCATGCCCACTCACGAACGAACGTACACAACGAACGAAACAGCACGCATACACAAGCAAAGCACGCACACACACACCAACACACACGACACACACCAGCACACACACCCCAACACCCACACCACACACATACATACATACATATATATATATATATATATATATATATATATATATATATATATATATATATATATATATACATGCTCTTGCACACACACACACCACCCACACCACACACACACACACACGACCACTAGCGCGCGCACGTACGCACGCCACGCACACCCCGACAGAGTCCTAGCGCTATGTAGTAGCATTTTCTCTAAGAAAGTGGGGTCAAGGGCTGAAATAGCCGATCATTATCTTCCAGACAGAGAAGAGAATACGAGAGAAAAAAATGCCCTGTACGAGAAAAAATGAGACGGAATTCAAAATACAATAGGAGTATAATAAGGCAGTTTGGCCCGTGCACGAGTAGGTGTAAAAAATGTCTATATAGTCCCTCTAAGTCCCTATCGTGATCCACTGTGTCACACACTTTCCTGTGCACTGATCACAGTCATTACTGCGCGTAACGTTTATTCCCTAGAACTCTGTCGTATTACTTTACACTGTGTTTGCTCGTTTCTTCGGTCACATTCTCTTCTGAGCTTTTTCACATGGAGCGATTGATTTTTGGCCGTCGCCTGACCCACCTGACCAGTCGGGGGGCCGTTAGAGAAGACACAAAGCATTTACTGAGGTTCCGAGAGCTATAGTTCGGTGTTCTGTGGTCGCATGAGGTGGTGTGTTGTGTGTGTGTGTGTGTGTGTGGGTGTTGTGGGTGTGCGTGCGTGCAATGCTTGTGTGTGTGTGTGTGTGTGTTTTGTTGTTTGTGTGTGTGTGTTTGTGTGTGCGCGGGCCGCGCGCGGCGCTTGCGAGCGTGCTTGCGTGCGATGCTTGTCGTGTTATTGTGTGTGTGTGTGGCGTGCGTGCGTGGCGTGCGGGTCGTGGCGTTCTTGCGCGCGTGCGTGCGTGCGCTTGTGTGCGCTGGCGGTGCGTGCGTGCGTGCGTGTTGTGTGTGTTTGTGTGTGTGTTGTGTGTGTGTGCGCGCGCGCGCCTTGTGGTGGTGTGGTGTTGTGTGTGTGTGTGTGTGCGTGCGTGTTTGGGCGTGTGTGTGTGCGTGCTTGCGTGCGTGCGGTGCGTGCGTGCTGTGGTGTGTGTGGTGTGTGTGTGTGTGTGTGTGTGTGTGTGTGTGTGTGTTGATGACTTTGAGTTTGAGTTGACTTCAACCTGGTGACAAAGCCCTGATTGTGGCACTAGGTAGGCCAGTCGGCCGGGGCTATAAGGCACATTATCTTAGCTTCCATTACTTCTTGCCTTGCTTACTTATCGTTTACGGTACATCTTCTTCGAAATCGGTTTTCCTCCTTTCCTGTAACGATACAACTAATCATTGGTCGTGTCAGTTGATCTTGTTTTGTTAGTATTGCTCTCGTTTCTTTCATCCTGTCCATGTCACAACTCGACAGCCCATTTGCTTTTTCTTTCATTCATTTCCTTCCTTTCGAGACATCCTGTCCTTCTCCTCTGTTATGTTCTCTTTCTTTCAAATGATTAATTCATTTTTAATTACGTTCACTTTCTCTTAGTTTACATTTCGTTTTTGTTCGTTTCTATCACTACTTGGATGGCTTACTACTCCCATATTTTTTACACCATCGCGATGAAAGTGTGTTGTGCGTAATTAGGGGGAGGGGGGGGGGGGGGGTGGGGCGTTGCTTGAGTGAGTTCGTTGCATGCGTGAAACACTTG
>JADBJO010024470.1:0-2500 GCA_016801955.1 Conus betulinus
TCCCTCCCCATGCCCGTCCCGCCTCCACCGTGCGCGCACGCCGCTCTGACACGCACATTTATGGCAAAACACACACCCGCGCACGCGCTGAACCGCACACTGTCGCCCACACACAGACCACACACAGCACACACACAGACACGCAAGCACCGCACACGCGCACGAGAAAAAAACACGCATATGCAAACGCAAACGCGCGACACAAACACGCCCACGGGGCATAAACAACACACACACGCACGCACGAACAACACTCACCATACACCTACGTACGCACACACTCACACGCACGTACGCCAACTCACACACACACACACACACCAACACCACACAACACACACACTCACACACACAACACACACCACACACGCACACACACAACACACACACACACACACACACAACAAGATATATATATATATATATATATATATATATATATATATATATATATATATGTTAAAAATAGTATGATAAAAGGAGTTTAAAACTTCCTTTTTTCATACTATTTTTAACAGAATTGATTACCATTCTCTCCCCCTCCCGCCTTCGACCCTCCACCCCCACCCCCACCCCACCCCCCACACCCTGCATTCACTCTCTCATTCTCTCAAACTTCCTTAGATCCCTTGTCTCAGTCCAACACCCCCCCTCCCCTCACCCCTCTCCCTCTCCTTTCCCTTCTCCCCCTCCCTCCCTTTTCCAATTAGAATCCTCCTTCATCACGGGAAACTATTCGCAAGTAGGTAACCAAGATTTAGACCTGTTCATAGTGACGGGGTGGCCAACTACCCCCCCCCCCCCCAACACACACACACACACACACACACACACACACACACACACACACCACACACACACACACACACAAAAAACACACAACGCGCATTCATCCACCTAGGATGAGCCCTGATACCCCCACCCCACCCCTATCCCACCAACCCCTCAACCCTCCGCCCTGCCCTCACCCTACCCCACCCCTTCTCTCCTCCCTCCATGTTGACATGATCCCCCCTTTTCTTTCTACCCCGGGTGGTCGGGGGACAGTGCGATCGCGATCCTTCGCGTTCCCCATCAAACACACGCCGCGTGCCATGCATGCTGGCGCGTGATCTGGTGGAAGTGAGTGAGTGAGTGAGTGAGTGAGTGAGGTGAGTGAGGGCGGGTAGGAAAGGGCAGAAAGAGGCATCCGCGCCTCCCCGCGTTTGAGGGTCAAATTGAAAGAAAGAAAGAAAGAAAGAAAAGAAAGAAAGAAAAAAAATTACGAAGGAAAAGAAAAGAAAAAAAAGAAAAGAGATGGAAACAAAAGAGAAGAAAAAAAGAAGACGGAAAAAGATTAAGAAGAATAAAAAAAAAAAAGAAAAAAAAAGAAAAAGAAAAGAAAAGAAAGACAATGAAAGAGGAAAAGAAGAAGAAGGAAAAAAAAAAAAAACTGGTGTCAATTATTCTGGTCCAGACGAGGGACAGTGTAGTCACCGCGCTGTTGTTTGCTCCACAGAGCGGAGGGTAAACAGGATAGATTGCTGCCGAGCGGTGTTTCTTGAGATGCGTTTCCTCAGTGGGTGGGTGGAGGAGGGGGAGGGAGAAGGGGGGGAGAGAAGGTGGGGGTGGGTAAGGTGGGGGTGGGGGTTGAATCGCTGGGGGTGGTGGGGGGTGGTGGTCCAGGACTGGATTCAGAGGGGGCAGGGATGGGGGGGTGGGGGTGGGGTGTGGGTGGGGGCTGGGAGCGGGAGCGGTGGGTGGTGGTCCAGGACTGGAATGGGGGGGGGGGGGGGGGGGAGGTAGAGGAGGTGAGAGGGGGTGGGAAGGGGATGGGATGGGGGAGTGGTGACGGACGGAGGAGAACGGTGGCTTTTCCGGAGATGAGGAAGGGAGAAGCGGAAGGGGGTGGGGGATGGGGGGGGAGCATCTATCTCTTCTTTGTTGAATGCATACCAGAGTGAATCTAGTCCACGTGGGGTCCCTTCAGTGTGGTGAGTATTTTGCTGTGTCATTCCGCCTCCCCCTCCATGCCTTTGAACACGGGGCGAAAGGGAGAATGGATGGGATGGTGGCGGAGAGGGCAGGTAAACGTAGGGAACGGGTCCTGCAGGGGAAAGATAGAGAGATGGACAACTTATACAGTAAACGTAGGGACTGGGTTCTGCAGGGGGAAAGAGAGAGAGAGAGAGATGGACTACTTATACAGTAAACGTAGGGAACTGGGTTCTGCAGGGGGAGAGAGAGAGAGAGATGGACTACTTATACAGTAAACGTAGGGACTGGGTTCTGCACGGGAAAGAGAGAGAGATGGACTACTTATACAGTAAACGCATGGAACGGGTCCTGCAGAGGAAAGATTGAGAAATGGACTACTTAAGCAGTAAACGTAGGGACTGGGTTCTGCAGGGGAAAGAGAGAGAGATGGACTACTTATACAGTAAACGTAGGGAACGGGTCCTGCAGGGGAAAGATTGAGAGATGGACTACGTATACTTAAACGTAGGGAACGGGTCCTGCA
>JADBJO010024470.1:5000-7500 GCA_016801955.1 Conus betulinus
CCGGCTTTTTTGCTTTTTCCACCACCTCCTTTGTCTTGCCATCTTTTCTTCTAAGTTTTTTTTCTGTTGATCGTTAACCCCTTTTTTTTTCGGTTTTTTGTTTTCTTTGGTTTTTGCGCTATATGACAATCGTAGTTCTCTATGGCCGCTCCTCCTCCTGACTTTCGTCTTGTTTTTCGGCTTTTTGCTTTTCCTCCTCTGGTTTTTTTTTTTTCTTTTTTTGCGTTTTTTTTTGTTTTTTTTTTGTTTTTTTTTTTTTTTTCTTTTTTTTTTTTTTAGATGAGTCAAAACATGAGAGGACTAGCACTGTTTGCCGTATTTGTGTAGTCCGTAGCCCCCGCCATGTCGTTTTTTTTAGATGAAGTCAAAACCATGCGAGGACTAGCACTGTTTGCCGCTGTGTAGTCCGTGCCATGTCGTGTGCAAAGCGATATGCGATCAAAGTGCTACTGTGTCTGATTTGTCGCATCGCATCATTCATGAGTGGTTACGCATACGTGAAATGTCACTGCACGTGAAATGTCAAAACAGACTCTGTGTGTTTTGGAAGCATTGGCAGCTCTACGCTTTTGATGGTCTTTCGTACGAACTGCCTTAATTTAAGGCGATGTTAGTTTATTTTCAGTCTATGTTTTGTGTTACAAGGTTCTCGTACGTGGATCCTGACAGCTGAACTTGAGAGAAAGATTCAGACATTAGAGAGGAGATGCCCCCGCAAGATCCTTGGCATCTCATACAAAGACCACATTACCAACTTACAGGTCCAGACCAGAATGAATCAAGCCATTGTACAATACGAAGACCTGTTGTCCACAGTGAAAAAAGAAGGGTAATGAGATGGTATGGTCATACATTAAGTTCAACATGACTTGCCAAAACCATTCTCCAGGAACAGTGCGAGGAGGCAGAAGGAGAGGAAGACAGAGAAAGAGATGGGGAGACAAACATCAGTGCATGGCCTGGCGTCATACTCAGCAACTGCCTAAGAGCGTCTGAGAACCGGGAGGAGTGCAGGAAGCCGGCTGCGAAGTCTTCTGTAGCGCCCGAGATCTTCAAGACACGTGATAGGTGATGGGCTACAAGGTTCAAAGGTATGCCAGTCTTCAATGAATAGTTAAGCGGGTTTGGAAATGTAATCTTCCGTTGTCGCCTACAGGGTGTATGTCCAGCTTGGAACTCTGTGAGTGTATGTGCGTGCGTGCGTGCGTGCGTGCGTGCGTTCTTGCGCGCGCGCGCGCGCGCGCGCGCGCGCGTGTGTGTGTGTGTATGTGTGTGTGTGTGTGTGTGTGTGTGTGTGTGTGTGTGTATGTGTGTGTGTGTGTGTGTGTGTGTGTGTGTGTGTCTGTGTATGTGTGTGTGTGTGTATGTGTGTGTGTGTGTGTGTGTGTGTGTGTGTGTGTGTGTGTGTGTGTGTGCGTGTGTGTGCGCGAGCGCGCGCGGGCGTGTGTTAAGGAAAGAGGAGGGAGGGATCCTTATTTGTCATATGTCTTGGCATGAATAGAATGTTTGACGTTCACAGTGCTTCCCTTCTCCAACTTTCGTGTTCCAGGAAAAAGACAATCCTGAATATGAGGAAGAGTGAGACAAGACTGAACTATGTGACAGGACTTACTGTGGCTTTAAAGCTGAGAAGCTGGGCCAGTAGAACGGTGAATTCAAATGTAAGAAGCTACAGTATTATTAGCAGAGGTATTATTAAGAGTACTTACACGGAACCTATCCGCGGTTGGGAACCAAGCCGTGAGCGCTTCACAATCCACGCTCTCTTTTACACAACAGGCTGCCTACATGGGTAGAGCCGACTGAAGAGTTGCCTGCTGGCGCTAATTCCCTTGTCATTCAGTCAGTATCAATTATTCAGCCTTTTTGTTTTCTTTAACCTTCATTCATTCGATTTCCCATACAGGGTGCATGCTATGTGTAAAATGCCATCCATACCAACGGCCAAACTGGCCTCTTTCGAAAGTTGCCGATGGGGTTTTAACGTGTGTGCAAGATAACGCATGTGTTCACACACGAAAGTTTGGTATTTAGTCTTATTCGGAGGACTTCTCGTTAAATGGAGTCAGAACCAATGTTAACTCTGAGGGGAAAAAAATCCCCTGGAGCGAAACGGCCCTGTGAAGATTCGAACCCGCAACCCCAGAATCACCAGGATTACTAGTCTGGTGCTCTACCAACTGAGCTATACTGGCCTCTGTGTTGAACCAATCGCGCTTGCAGGGCTCTCCAATCCTGATCTATTTACCCGAAGCACGTTTGTATTCTAGCAGTGTTCTCTTCTGCAATCCCCTGTTTCAGGGTGGAGGAGGTGGAGTGGAGTGTCTTGTCTTTTGCTCTTCTGCTCTGAGCAAATCTTGTTTCGCGTGATATTGGTCGTGGAGTGCAATATTTGCTGCTTTTCGATTGGGATGCTTCCTCTTCTTTTCCATTTCAGTCACAATGTTCAATATTCATGGATGTAGTCATTGCCAAGTTTGCCGTAGTCCTTCGCAGTTCA
>JADBJO010024470.1:12500-17500 GCA_016801955.1 Conus betulinus
TTGTTTTTCTTTCTTTTTAAGTGACAATGGTCTGGTTGTTAATTACGCTGCTGATTGTTCAAATATTTTTCGCCGTTTTGCTGACGCTTGTTTTGTTTTGGTTTGTTTGTTTGTTTGTTTGTTTGTTTGTTTGTTTTGCCATGGTTGGATGCTCAATCGTACGGTCAAAGATTCACGTTTTCATTGATAATTCTTCGCGTATTTTCTGATTTTCTACTCACTTCTTACGCTTGAACGATGAACTTGATAAGTGCGCCTGTGTTGGTAGGGTGTGTGTGTGTGTGTGTGTGAACACATGTCAGTGCGAGTGTTTAAGTGTGTGTTGAGTGCAATGAGTTGATCCCAAGAATTGCGCCATATAAAAATCCATACATTATTATTATTATTATTACTTCCTCTTGAGTATCCCTTTCCTTTCCATTCCCTTGCGTTAGCTTTCACGGGCTTCCTCCACAGACGGGTCAGTTGGGCGATTTCACTTCTGGTGGTGGGTTGAGAAGACCACTAAGTGATAGAGGGGAATGGGGAGAGGGGGGAGGGGGGGTATGTCTGTTTGACACCGAGGGCGAACTGCCTGGCTCGGACTGGCATCCGATGGTTTCCTTGTTCTGCCAGTCAAGAGTCTGACACATGATTTCTATGTTGACGTCCTCCTTTTCATTCCCACCCCGACCTTCCAAACACCCCCCCACCCACCCACACACACCCCTCTCCCTGCTAAAACAAACCAAACCAAACAAAACAAAACATCAAAAGTCCACAACTTTGCTTTTCCTTTTCACAGGTTTTTTTTTTTTTTTTTTTTTCTGAACCCCATGGTGTTAAAGACGGATGGATTGTGTGATGCGTTGAACACACCTGATTTGTCAAATACACGATCATTTGGTGTTATGAGACAGTACAGACAGACTGACAGATAGTTTAAGTAAATCCGCTTTGGGGATTATGTTTTGATTGTACGCTACGACAACGGTCTAAAGAAAGCTTTTTGGTCGGTCTGAAATTAAAAAAAAATGTTTAATTTACCAGATCTGACCAAATAGACACTTTTTTTGAAAAGCAGAAAAATGATTTGTTCCTCCAAAGAGGTGAAACACAGACAAGCTTTTCATGATTGATGAATGATTTGCCTTTTTCTGTCATATAGATCTCCCTGTCTCTGTTTCTCTGTGTCTCTCTCTGTATCTGTCTCTCTGATTCTCTCTCTCTCTCTCTCTCTCTCTCTCCTCTCTCTCTCTCTCTCTCTCTCTCTCCCTCTGTGTGTGTGTGTGTGTGTGAGAGAGAGAGAGAGAGAGAGAGAGAGAGAGAGAGAGAGAGAGAGAGACGCTTGACGCGACTTTTATTATGAGGGCTTCCGGCCTGTCCATATCAGGTGTACACAACAAGTGGCAAATACTATTCATTGTGCTTCATCTCAATCAATGTCTTCCTGTTGAGTATTCCAGGTTTATACAAATTTATATTTTTCCTGTTTTTAATAACCCTTGTCATTGATTCTCTCATAGATCCCATCCCCGATCAGTATAATGTAATGTTATAACAGGCTATACATTTGTTTCTACCTTGTATCATGTACAGTTTCCTTCACACCCCATCTTCCTTTCTCTTATACCCTTTGTTTTACACTTCATTTATCCCACAAGTATGACTGTGTTCTACTTTATCTTCCCTTAACCCTCATGGCGCCTGTAGGCTGGTATTCCAGTGAGTGTATACAACATCAGCATATCTTCCAGTCCCTGTGTTCTCTTTCATTCCTTTTCATCTTTACTTCCACAACAATAGTTGAGGAAGCTATCCTCAAATACTAATCTACCTTAACATTCCAAATTCTACGCATATATATGACAACTCTAATTTTACAATACATATCTATCTTTTGTTATATCTCCTCAATGTGTTTCCTAGCTCCTTTCCTTTGATATACGATATCCATTTTGGATCCAAGAAGCATACATAAGCATTCAAGAAAACACATCAAGGTCTGTACATCCCATTGGGTTAAACACCTCGCGACCTTTGGTTTATAGCAAGAAGGTACATATTTTGTGGCCTTGGGCCTTCTAATAGCACCTTCCCCGCCTTCATACTCTCATACATACGTGCAAGAGAGAGAGAGAGAGAGAGAGAGAGAGAGAGAGAGAGAGAGAGAGAGAGAGAAGCGTATCGCTAATTTTGCCGACAGAAGCAGACTATTTGGTGCTTGCATTTTCCATTTCCCCTAGCCAGCAGCAGCAACAACAATAGACAAGATTGTGCACATCAAAACGGATATTGACTGATGTCACAACGAACATGCCAACGAACAAATGCAGCTGAGCACCGTTTGGCTGGTGTGAAGGGAAATTTTGAGTTCATTTCTTACACTGCCTGGTGTGGACCCATAGCAGATCAAGGGTGTGTGGTCAAGCTTGGAATTTTCTATTGGGGAAACACATTTTCTTGTGTGTACTTTTCAACCTAATACGCATGTGTGGTGGTAGAGCGGGTTAGAGAGATTTAATGTCCTTTAATCTCTGCATACAAGGAAAACCTACTCTTTATATTTACATTTGGATCTCTCTCTCTCTCTCTCTCTCTCTCTCTCTCTCTCTCTCTCTTTGTGCGTACGTGCATGCCTGTGTGTGTGTGTGTGTGTGTGTGTGTGTGTGTGTGTGCGCGCGCGTGTATGTGTGTGTAAGCGCGCTCGTGCACAAAACAGATTTGGTAACTCAGAAAAAACAACTCACTGCTCATTTTCCCCAATCCCATATTACTTTAAATCCAACACAACTGCTTGCAAGAAGCAACTGCTGGCGGACAGACAGACTGACAGATAAAAAGACGAACACACAGGCAAACGGATACATAACAAAGAAACACATTCCTATCATCAGCATTTCCCCATTGGAATAGAAAACAAGCAACAGCGATAGCAACACCAACAGGAACACACAAACTGGAATCTCACGTCAGTCCTCCTTGACATCGGAGTACAAGAATCCACATGGCCCAAACCGACGCTCGTGCAGCACGTAGAGTGGTGTCGTCACTGTCCTGCGAACTGTCGGTCCGGGGGCCGGGGCCGCTGTACAGCCGACTGGGCGGCGCAGAGGGAAGGGTTTGGGTCAGTGCGAAACGTCAGTCGTATCGATGGCGGAAAGATGAATGCTTCCTTAATGGTATTTGGCCGAATGATGGCCCGCGCCCCTCTTCAGGGGGAGTAGTCGTAGAAGACGTAGACAGACGAAGACGGATAGACATTTTATTCTTCCTGGGAGCTGACATTACTTTTGCAGAGGAAGCTTTTTTCTTCTTCTTCTTCTTCTTCTTCTTCTTCTTTCTTCTTTCTTCTTCTTCTTCTCCTCCTCCTTCTTCTTCTTCTCCTCTTCTTCTTCTTCTTCTATTTTGTTCCAGACTAATCTTCCACGCCCTGCATTACCAGCAACGTTCTTTCTGGTTTCCATATACACATCCACGCCCACACGTGTCACGCTGCTGCTTCAGTACCAGCAATCAACAGGAAGCAATCGATATCAGGTCGTCCTTGCACAAACCCACTCAAGGAGACACTGCATTGCTGCCGAGTCATTCCGGCCGTGTGTTCAGCAACGTCTGTTCACATCCTGCATGACCTGGGCATCGCTGTACTTCTGATGACAAATAGACACGGGAG
The DNA here is from genome assembly GCA_016801955.1 of Conus betulinus. Classification (NCBI taxonomy): domain Eukaryota; kingdom Metazoa; phylum Mollusca; class Gastropoda; order Neogastropoda; family Conidae; genus Conus; species Conus betulinus. The sequence continues at coordinate 16,156 of JADBJO010024470.1, forward strand.
CCAGCATTGGTGAACGTCCTCTTTCGGCAAGCGCCATCACATCCATACAACGGGCAGTCCCCATAAACTTGCTGACCTCTAAGACCTTGATGACCTCTTAGACCTGGGCGCTATCTGACCACAGGCATGGATGAGTTTGTCTCAGACCACAAGACTATACGTTTCTTTTCCGTGTCTCCAAGCGCGTCAGCCAGGCCCGATAGATGCAAACACCTGCAGTGCTTGTTAGAAATTTTCATCACTTCTCACAGCCATGTACCCAGATAAGAGGGACTTTTTTGAGCCCGAGGGACTTTCAGCTAGTCCTCGTGGGATCCAGACGGCGCGCCAGAAAACCTCAGAAATTGAGGGCTCTGATGGGACATTAAGTTACGTCCTACCACCCTGCTACCCGGGACACTATCCAAAGCACCGCAGAATGTAATATTATTGTTACTCCTCTTTTCCCCCTTGTAACGAAGGCTATTTTTTTCACTGAAGCAAGCATAAATCTTACATCAAGACAAGCTTTAGACGACAAGAATTCCGCGTGTAGTGGAAAAATAGGTAATCGGCCGATTAGCAGTACAGCCCTCACCTAGCGCATATGGTCGAACTGCGTCAAGGAGGTTAAAGTGGTTGGGTAACTAATTGTCACGTGACAGTTGGCTGCCAAGGCAGTTAGGACCCCTCTCGTGTTCGAACCTTCCCGACAGCAAAAGGGAGACAAACTGATCCGCTAGGACCTCGGAGCATCCAGTGAGTGCTGAAGTCCCAGTCAGCTGAAGTTTTTTTGTACCAGACCTTGAAGAACAGGAGTCTTGGGCTTGTTCTGCAGGTATTGCTGTGGGGCACTGCGTTGATGCTTTGTCAGGCTAGACGAATGCGTGTGGATGTCGTTGTCGTAGCTTCTATAGGATAAGTACTGTGTTAGAGTGGCCCACGGAGTCGTTGGGAATTTTCGACGTCCACTGGGTGTGAAGTGGTTGTTTGCTACACTAGGATGTGTGTATATGCTCATGCGTGGAAAAATGTAGCTAGATGGGAATTCACTGTACATGTGAACAAGATGGTAGAGAAGCAACATGGACTTAAGGTATGGCCCAAAGGGATATCCTTTGTATCCATCCCTATATAAACTGAATGGAGAACGAGAGGGGAAAACAAGGAGCAGAAGAGAAGAGGGAACACAACATAAGAGAGAGAGACGAGTGAGCAGGACATATAGGGTCGAAAGAAACGTGGGCGACAGAAGTGACAGCAAGGTCTTAGGCGTAAAAGACAAGCTGAGAAAGAAAGACTGAGTTCGAAACCTAGGTGGGTGAAAGAGACGAAGAAGAAGATTTCTACGTCGAGTCCCCAGAGA
>JADBJO010024471.1:0-25136 GCA_016801955.1 Conus betulinus
TGGATGCATTCCTCTGCTTGCGTTCATGCCAACCCAGACATAAACATCGTTTTAATCAGTTATCAAGATATACTGAGCTAGAAGTCTCAACACCCCACTCAATACTTGACAGAGAGAGATACGCACTAGGGCGCTGAGGTGACTTTCGCCAGAAAGGGGGGGTTTAGGCGTGGGGGTGATCTGTTGGGGGAGAGGGGGGTGGCAACAAAACAGAAAGTGAATAAATTCATCAGGAAAAGAAAGCTTACAGAGGAGAATTCACAGATCCTCTGCTGACCCGCGAAAAGCATACCCTCTGACCACGCCCTCTGACTGATGCCTTAACTCCTGTTATGTAAACATGGTCTGTGCATTACACACAACAACACACCCAGCACCACACACCACAACACACACACATCACACAGAATGTATGTCTGCAAGATGTGGCTGCATGAGCAATGTGCTGTGCATGTTGTCGGCCATAACAAAAGTGTAGAAGCGCATGTGATCTCGCTGCCCCTCGATCACTCATATTCATAATATCTTCCAAATGCTTGTGTCGAAGGACCCTCAGCAATGACTGGCTGAATTAGCCCCGTTTAGAAATGGCGTTAATGCAATCATTCTGTAGGAAACTTAACACACGTTCCCTCTTAGCAGCGACCACATCTCATATGTCCCTGCTCCCCCCCTGACCTTTAAATATATCGGATCTTGCCATAAACTCCCGTGATGCAAATTCTCTGCTATCCGACATACACTAGTTCATTTAATCTGTCTATCTACATGATAATCCCTCTGTCTATAGTGTCTTAACATCGTATTCATGATTACCCTGACAGTACATATCAATTGAATTCTTTTTGTGATATCATCCGCTACTCCATTCTGCCTCCACTCCCTCTTGTGCTGCCTGCTTCTCACACTAGCTGTCCGTAGAGCTCCCCCCCTCACACAACCCCCACAAGCAGCACACCTTTGAGACGATGACTCTATCCCTTCCGTTGTTTTTTGGGTACCCATTGTACCCGCTGAAGTTACTTCTTTCTCTGATGCCACTCCCTGTCCATTGCTAGAACAACGACAATCCATGACACCTGCTCAGTCTTGACCGTATTGCAACAGGCGCTAGGACTTTTCCAAGTTTCCTTCCCTGAAGTTTATAACAGTCTTTCCGTTACATACTCCACTATGGACTCTCTCATTAATCGCCCAATGTCTGTTTATTTAGCCGACCTTTCTTTTCTCTTATTCTCGTTTGAATAAACAAGCCACCGCCTTGCTTGACGTTAACATGGGCTTGATTATATGCAAAGATCGCGCAAAGCACAGACTAAAATCTCACTCATGTGTGGCTTGCTTCTCCGCTGGTACACTCAGTCTTTGCATTCTGGTGGCTGAACAGATAAATGTGGCCTACATACCTATTTCTTATTTTTTGTTGATGTAATTCATCACACCTCTCCCACTTGCCTTCCGCCAAATAGAGGCTAAAAAAAAAAGCGTGGATTTTCTACATACAACAAGCCAGTTTTTACAATTCCATCCACACATGCTTATCCCCACCAGACACCACCCACGACACACACACACACGTGCACACACACACACCTCTCCTGGTCACACAAACACATGAAACCATATCAAATACCACAGGCACAAGTCAACGACACTCCACGAAGCACAACCACAACACACTCACACACACCACAACACACACACACACACACGTCACACACCGAACGACGCCCACGAGATACGACAACAACACATGAACAGACAAAAATATAACCCATACATAAAGAACACACTCCGATACATACAATACACACGCTCTATATGACCTCCCACAGAGAGCAGTGCAAAGACAACACTACATCCCCACTACGATGAATCGTTCTGAGTCTTTTGTACTTCAAGAAAGCCTTCACAAGTCGGGTGGACCACTTATCAGCTAGCTGCCTATCAGGCCACCGGAAGCCCCCAAAAAGCAAATGAGTCTACAGTCTCCAAACTGACAGGAATGACAAACACCACAGCACCAGCTAAACGTGCATTGCTTACCTCATTCTTTGTCTCCGGTTGTGTGGGTGTAGTTCTTACGAGGCTTCCGGGTCGACCCTCATACCTGGACAAAACACACCACAAACGCAGCCGAAGAACATTTTTCTCGGTTGTCACTGGAGTCAGCGCAAAAAGAATATCCAAGAGCACTATCTATATACCAGTGAACATCAAGTGGGGAGGAGACCATACTAAGTCAGCTACATGAGTGATGTGTGTTTGTGGGTGTGTGTGGGATTGGTGTGACTGTTGTGGTGAAGATAGCGATAAGAGTCGAGAGAGTGACAGGAGAGAGAGAAATGTGTGTGATAGTAAGATGAGGAGAACACAATGGAGTATGTGCTTGGGTGTGTGTGTGTGCCATAGATCCATGTAGTTGTGTGCCACACAGTGTGCGCACTGAGCACATGGCGATATGCATTCGGCTGGGCCGAGGACATGTCTTATGTAAAGTGGTGATTTTGCAATTAAAGTGGCATTGCACCTGTTGTGCATGCCATGATTAGGGCTAAGCAGTGTGGTTGGTGTAGTTGTGGGGTGGTGTGTTTTGGGTGGGTTGTGTGTGTATGTCATGCGTCCGCGCTACGCAAGTGTTGTATGGTGCATGCAGTGTGTGTGTGTGTGTCGCAGCGCAGTGCGCTTGATGCTACATGCTGAGTGTGTGCCTAACGTGTGCGTGGCATGACGCCTGTCATGTGCACAGATTTAAGGACAGCTCCGACGTAGAGTTAGTGGAGACTGTGCATGTGCATTGTGAAGCCATGAGTACGCTGCGTAGTCAGAACCTATTCCCGGAATGAGCATTATGAAGCACAACTTTACTATTATCCCACTCTACATTTTGCTATCACTTTTGGGTACATTGAACTTATTCCTGTGACTTAGTTCATCAGGCAACGAATTGAAGAACCATTTAGATAGAACTGCCCTCTCCATATTTGTAAAAAAATTTTTTTGTTTAGACCCTGGACCTTCTCCATATTTTTTGCTAAAATTTTTTGTGAGTCTGAGAGTTCGTCCAGGACTCACAAGCCCAGCCCTCTCCCCCGTCCCACTCCCCAGTCTTTTCTGAAGATCTCTAAGGAACGCTGTGCAGAGCTCACATATATGTACGGGCCTGCATGCTAAGTGCATGCGCAGGCGCGTGTGTACACATAGGGTGTGTGCATGCGCTGTGCTTAGGTGTCTGTGAGCAGCGTTATCTGAGCTGATTTTGTATCACGAAACACCTTATGGGTCAAAGCATTCTTGTTACGCCGCAAACCCTACACACACTAGCTAAACCAAAATAGAAAGACAGTAAAATAAGAGAAGAAGAACGCCCCTATAAATAGTCTACAGATCCAACCACACAGGATGTGTCAGTGACTTTAGGTTTCTATAAGTAATGTCACTCTCTTCAGGAATCCTGAGGACCTATCATTATGATCCCCTAACATCCATCAAAACAGGACAGTTCAAATGTATCAAGAATCAAGACAGTGCTGGCTTTTTGTTGGTTTGTCAGCAGGGAGACCTGTCATAATACCAGGGAGGCCAATATCACATGCCACAGGCAGAATCCTGCTATCAGTTCACTCCTCAATGCCCAATCCTGCGACACAACACACACACAACACACACACACACACGACACACCACACACCTTTCTTCCCCTCCCTCCCTCTCTCTCTCTCTCTCTCTCTCTAGTGACGTCCACAAAAAAGGCGTGAAGTCGCTCCACAGACAGGCGCAGCACAGCTAACGCCAGCCCAGCTGTATCTCTGACAACAGACGAAAAAACTAAAAGCGCTGAAAAACTTCCTCGAATAGTCGATTTGGAATTTAACAAGGCTCATCGATTTACATTTACACATCTTGACCAGATACTATGCCCATGTTATATCGCAATGCCCTTTTTCAGCACGAGATCGAACAGCTTTTCTGGCTCGACGAAATTCATCTTCTTCCCTACCCACATGCACTGATCTATACCAGAAACAAGCCTAGCTTACTCTGGAACCATATGTCTGGAACTGACCGCTTCCACCGAATCTACAAAAACATGAATACTTTAAAACTTTTCAAGGAACATTTGCATTTATAAACATTTTACGTCTCAGAATTAGATTATCAATTACAATGAGTAGCGCCCTTTCGCAAAAGTCTTCTGTGAACACATACTTTGAAACAAAAAATGGTCTAAACATAAAACCTACCCCCGTTAAAATCGCTGCCTCCCACCCCCACTACCGGTGACACTCTGTCTAGCCATCACCTATTCCCGCCTTTGCATCCCTCCCCCCCCCTACCGACCAGTCTCTCTTCCCCACCCGCCTCGGATGCTCCCCTCTACCTCTCTGTAGTTCTGTTTGTTCTCTGGTAAGTTTCCTTCTCTGTTTCACCATCGCCTCCCCGATCCCCCAATCTCATTAGTGGCTAGCCAGTTTATGAATAAGTTGCTTATCACTGTAGAATTAGAATACCATGCTAGCCTATGCTGAACCGTCGGTATGAACGACATGTGCTGCAAATTGTATGCATGACAAGGACAGATTGTAAGACTAAGGCCTTTGGCCTAAAATCTCCAAATCTCCATCCGTGTGTATTAAAAGATCAATCGAGACGAATCAATCCAATCAATCTCTCAGAGTTATCCCTGTCGGGGGAGATGGTGGAGGGAGAACCCATGGGGAGGGGGTGAATGGGGGATGGAGGTGGGACGGGGACGGGGGAGCCAGGGGAGGGGCTAAACTCGAGACCAAGGGGGCCCTTCATGTGACATCTGGCTCAGTGGCGAAGTGACAATGGCCAATGGGTTTTTCAGACGAGGTAACCAAGGCCAAAGACGGCCCCCACCACCGTCGCCTCGACCTCTTTACAATGAAGATCACAATACACAAGTGACCCGGGCTGCTTCACGCAACGCACGCCCATGTGCACATGTCACAGAGAGACAGAGAAGAAGGAGGAGGAGAGGGAGGAGGAGCGAAGGAGGAGAGAAGAAGAAGGAGTTGCCGAAAGGAGGAGGAGGAGGGGAGAGAGAGAGAGAGAGACAGACAGGACAGAACAGATAGAGGAGAGGAGAGAGAGAGAGAGACGAGAAACCCAAGTACACAGTGAAAAAAACAAGCTGAATCCAAAGCTATATATATAAAACAGAGAAGCTAATCAAACTGGCGAAGAGAAGAAAAAAAAAAAAAAAAAAGCGACACCCCTGGCTCGAATCAGGAATGCAGTGCGCATGCTCTTCCGATATCACTTGGGATTCCAGGGGCAGTATCGATTTTCAGCATCGCAAACCAGCACCAGTTAGAACTGAACAAAAACTAGAAAGAACCAAAGTAAGAGCAGATTAGAAAACTGTTTGGCCCAGTGAGCTAGTGCTTGTTTCATTCTCGCCTTTATTCATGCTCTCGATCTCCTCTCTCGTGCTCTCTCTCTCTCTCGATCTCTGTACTGTGTACCTGTGTTAAGTGTGTCAATATGGCATCTTCTGTCAGCTAGACAATCAACACAGCCAAAACAGAAGAACAAACAAAAGCAAGACACAGAACCAGAAAACCATACATCTCTCTCCTTCTCTCTCTCTCCCACCTTTTTTTTCTGCACCATCTCTCCTCCTCCCTCTCTCTCTCTCTCTCTCTTTATTCGTTTCAGACCTTCTCTCACTTCATCAACCTCTACGTGCCAGCTCTAAGAATGAAGAGGAGCACAGGGCCGTTCCAGTACGGAGGAAGGGGGGGGGGGGGGGGATAAAAGATAAAAGAGAGGGGAGAGAACGAAGGAGAAGAGAGGGAGGGAGAAGAAGTAGGGGAGAAGAGGAATGGTTGTAACGTTAAGTCCATACTCTTGATTAAAAACCTGAACACCTATTCCACCAACTCTAACAACCCTCCCCTCCCTCCCCCGCCCAACCACCACTTCCCCTCCACACCACACCCTCCCTCCCTCTTTTCTCCTCCTCTCTCTCTCTCTTTCTTTCACATATACCAACAAAAACACAACCATGCACTAGCGGCACTGGAAAAGGACAACACAACAGCCAGCTGTAGACGGGGCTGTACCATCTCTCCCTTGCCCCTGATCCAGGACTGCGCCATCAAATAGGTTGATCTAAGTACACAGCCACTGTTCAACGGTCAGCCTGGTGCGGTACTGCTACCACGACTGGAGCTGGCAGGGAGCTGGTTAGGTTAGCTCAACACATGCCTACCGAACTACCTTACCCAGCACACTCTACTTCCCCTGTGAAAAACCTTCTTACATCGATTGAACCCCTCTCTCTCTCTCTCCTCTCTCTCCTCTCTCCCTCTCCTCTCCCTCTCTCTCTCTTGTGCAATGACACTGGATAGTAAGAAAAACAGCACGAACCAGGAAAAAAAACTCCACAGACAAACAAACAAACAAAAAAAAAAAACTATCAAAAACTATCAGCTGTCCAGAACCCCCCCCACCACATCTCCTCTCTCTCTCTCTCTCTCTCTCTCTGTGCATTTGTGTTTGTATACATACTGGAAAGAGGAAGAGAGAGAGAGAGAGAGAGAGAGAGAGAGAGAGGAGGAGAGAGAGAGAGTGAGAGGTGGAGGTGAGTGAGTGAGTGGAGTGAGTGAGAGAGAGGATCGAGGAGAGAGAGAGAGAGAGAGAGAGAGAGAGAGAGGGAGAGACGAGAGATTTACGGTTTATCATTAACAGGCCTTGGCCCCTAATGAAGGGTATATGAATACTACACAAAAGTAACAAAATGCAAGAAAAAAAAAGACAATTCTACACAAAAGTAACAAAAAGCAAAATAAATACAACAATTCAACACCAATGCATCATCATAAAGTTTAACATTAACATTGATCATTATTACGACATAGCTATCCCTCTGAGCTCACATGCCTTATAATACAGAAAGAGCGAGAACTTTTTAATTCTTCAGCGGAGGTGGAAAACATCAACAATACCAACTTAAATAAGGAAGGCTGCCTATAATATTCATGTTAGATGAATTTATCCCGACTGTTCCTAAGAGCAGGGCGACAGGGAACAAAATGCAACTCATTCCCTGGGGGCTGTAGTCTCCGACATCAAAATCACATCATCAGCCATAAAAAAATACAACTCATCCCTGGGGGCTGTAGTCTCCGACATCAAAATCACATCATCAGCCATAAAAAATAAAAAGAGTTCAAACACATCATGTGACAGTAAAGCACCATGTCTTCCATTATCAGTCACATCTATTGCCAGTTCATTAATAAACAGGGAAAATAAAACTGGACAACAAGCACTTCCCTGCTTAACTTTACTTGTACAATAAACATAGTCAACTAATTAGCACCACAACGAACTCTAGCTCTTACAACGTCATACATGCTGCTCATGCATCTGTACTGTTCATCTTTAATAACAGTTAAAACAAAAGTCAGAATTGGTCAAAGAATATTTCTATTTGTTGAGGCAAATGTTTTTTCAAAGTCTACGAAAGCAACTTACAATTTTCTATTAGAGAGAGAGAGAGAGAGAGAGAGAGAGAGAGAGAGAGAGAGAGACAGACAGACAGACAGAGAGAGAGAGAGAGAGAGAGAGAGAGAGAGAGAGAGAGAGAGAGAGAGAGAGAGAGAGAGAGAGTGGGTGGGAAGGTGGGCACTGCATTTCTTTTACATCTTATTTCAATTATTTTTTAACAGACTAGCTATCAAGCCGTGTCAGAATATACTGTCACTAGTGTCAGTGACCGATATCAAATGAACACAAAAATAGATAAATAATGAACTGTCAGTGTATGTAATCAAGTCAATACATAACACAGATCCAAAACTTGAGAGTGGCGGCAGTTTATACACAGGAACGTTCTTCGGCGAACAGAGAATACACAATCAAGAGTGCAAGTCCACTCTGGAAAATGTTTACATTTTCACTGCCATGTCACTTAAACAGAATTTTTCCTTCCTCTCTTTCTTTCTTCTTTCTTCTGTCGATATCTTAGCAGCAGCCTACTTAGGACGAAACTCTAGGAAGGGCTTGACGGAAGAGGTTTCCAAAAAAAGGAAGCCCCCTTCAGACAAGCGCTTCAGCCCTGAACTCCACACGTTCTAAGGAGGCCGGACCGCAAGTCCAGGTCATAAGTCCTAGGTGCCTTTCTGCGGTCAGAAATATTCCTGGCGCTGCTGGGATTTGAACTTTCACCTCCAGGACGGGGTTGGTCGTCTCGAAACCTAGTTTTCCTTGTGATGGATGTCTTGCCCATTCTTATTGGACGTCTGTTCTAACTTGTGCAATTTAAGCTTTATGAATTTTGTTTTTAGTTTCCTCCTCAACCACACCCAGTAAAAACCCTTTTGATCTGCCTCTGCCATTGCCTTTTGAAGTTGTGGTCCTCTTCCTTCCAGAAATCTGGAACAATTTCATTATATGATAGGCTGATAACCCTTAAGGAAAAATAATCTTCCCACAAGCTCCAATTTTTTCATGGGGATTTTGGCTGGAAGCTAAATTCCTTACCACCGCCTAGACTCGTATACTTGTAAGTCAAATGAGCTTCATTCTTCCTGCTTTCATACTGTACAGTGAGTTCAATGATGTGATCCTATGTACTTGCTCATTACCAGGCTAAATGATCAAAAAATGAGTCAAATAATTAATATCACAATCACACTGAGAGAGAGAGAGAGAGAGAGAGAGAGAGAGAGAGAGAGAGAGATGGGGGTGGGGGGGGGGGGGGAGAGAGAGACTCCTCGCTGCTTGGCTACCACCCTCGCTATGATGATGATGATACCTGATGAGAGACTAACAGTAACACAGACAGTCCTCTCCAGTTACTGCCAGATCACCTGTGCACGACCTCCCCGTGTCCTAAATGATCATGGACAGGATCGCCGTGTGTTTGCTTTGTTTTCGCTGGTAATGGATTGGAGGGGGTGGGTAAAGAGACGAAGGGTAGCGCAAGGTGAGAACTCCGGGGAGTGGGGTGGGTGGGGGGGCGGTAAGGAGGGGGATGTAATCACAGCCTTTGCATGACCTCCCCCCAGGGAGCAATAGTAGTGCAATGAGAGAACAGATGAAGCGACGCATTTTGACTCCTGTATTTAAACAGAACATAAGGCACAGCACTGAGCCTTCATTCGGGCAGTCTGCTTCACCCCCACCTCCACCCTCTCTTCCTTCCGTTTCCTCTCCAAGTATCCAGTTTAAGACTGGTATAATTCTGGCTGGTGTTCAGTGGTCAGGTATGTCTTTTCCATCACCTATCCACTAGTAATGGTTTAATTCCTGTAAGATTTCTCACCTAAAGTGATAGCTTATCTTAAATCTGTAAACTTGAAGCACACACACACACACACGCATGCATGCACGCACGCACGCACGCACGCGCGCGCGTGCGCGCGCGCGCACACACACACCAACACATACACACACACACACAACCACTACCCAGCAACAAAACCTCACTTATATACTTCAAGTACTTAAAATCATTTCATCTAACTTCTACTTAACACAAGGCAGATACTGTTAACATGACGTTTTATTTCACGTTGTTGTTCATAGCCCTGCCGATCACAGGCGAGGTGTGAAGGAGTGGACGGAGGCTTTCTGGACTGACTTCACTTGACAATCAGAGACCATTCAACAACTCCTGGATATCACATCCTAACATGTTGAATCGTTCATTGGGAGGGAGGGAGAGAGAGAGAGAGAGAGAGAGGGAGAGGGAGGGAGGAGAGAGAGAGAGCACCCTTCTGCCATTCATTATTATTTATTCTGCATGAGATCTTTGACTGCTGTTCACATACGCTGCATGAAACGAAAAATCTGACTCCTTCCCTCCCCCCCCTAAACAGCAGAAATGTGTTTACAAGTACTAGGCGCCACTGCGTGTGATTTTTTCATGTTGACTTCCAATCAAGCCACGACTCCGCCGTGGTCGGCTGGGGCTACAGCTCTAAACAGACACGCCCTTCCCAGCGCATGTACACACTTCCAGCGCAGCCCATCTAAGACTGAACGTAAATACGCGTTTGGTACACGGAATGGCCGGACCGTCAGCTCCCACCTACGGATCCAGGTCACGTTTATTTCCATACCCTCAAGGTGGAGTTCAGTTTTGTCACGGTGTATAATGCGAGTAAGAGCACGCCCAGAGACATTCAGTGCGTACACGCAGGACTCTGTAATTGCCAGCACAAGCGAGGCTGTGGCATGGGGGGACAGGGTCTGTGGGTTGCGTGGTGCCGTCGCTTTACGATCTGTCCGTCGTCCTCCCTCCCATTGAACACACACACGGACAGGTCGTAGCGACGGCACGAACTGGCGAAGGGATTTTACCCCCGCCACTGACCACGTACGCCCCTCCCCAATCCCATCCCACCCTCCAGCACTCTTTTCCCAACCTTCTTTCTCCACCGACGTCTTTTATTCATACAGACGCGCGCACGCAAATGCATGCGCAAGACACAGGCACGCGTATACGTACACATACACGTACGCGCCACTCTCTCTCTCTCTCTCTCTCTCTCTCTCTCTCTCACACACACACACACACCGCGACTGTCGACACTGTGCTAAGAAGGCACAGTACTGTACCCTTCCCACTTCGTCAGTCTCTCACTTTCCGTTCACAGCCGCTAATTCGGATCCCGTCGGTCAGTTTCTAGGTTATTGTCAACATCCGTCTGGAAAGATTTCCTTTCGTGAACATCTCCAGTATCCGTTTTTCTTTCTTTTTTTTTTTTTTTGTCTTTTTTTTTTTTCTTTTTAATCCATCAAAAAATTAATGTTGATTTATTGAATCTATTGGCAATGTAAGCTTCCTTAGCATACTTTTCAATTTTTTTTTTTTTTTTTTTTTTTTTTTTTTTTTTTAAATTTAATGAATCCTTTTTGGATCCCGAAAAAAGGTCTTAAAATGTGACAGAAAAAAGTGGGAAGGTTTGGGGTGGGGTGGGTGTTGGGGGGACACTATGAATACGAAAGGAAATGTCTCGTAAAACTATCTTTCGTTTTTATACACATTAAATTATTCATTTCTTTTATTAGTTTGATTTACTGCTGACACTGACACTGGAAACGCCACAATCTGCCGCGCAGTTGGTGATGGCACGTTCAGAGTATTCTCTGCTCTTACTGCGTCATCGTTGACGTCATTCAGCTACCTTTTGAAACTGACTGATGACCACAAAGAAAATACCCATTCATGCTGTAGTGGTAAGATAACGGACCCCCCCCCCCCCCTCTCCTCCTCTCTCTCTCCTCTCTCGCTCTCTCTTCTCCCCAAACGCAACGCGCGCGCGCGCAAACACACACACAAACTTTCCCGGTTTAACTTGCACTGACCGTGTGTATGTAGCCTAATTATAGTGTTTTGCACGACCATACTTTATAATTAAACCGCTCTCGGTATAAAAACTCTCTTGTAAAACATTCCCTCGTGCAACCACCCAACCCGCACCCCAACCCCCCCTCCCCCCCCCCCTCCTCTCTCTCTCTCTCCTCTCTCCCCTCTCACTAATTTTTCTGATGAGGTATGAATAACTTATGGTCACGAGCTTATGATCATGAGTATGCAACACATACTTTGTCTGTACAACACCGCTTTGTCTTCGTTTTATTTCGTTGATTTTTTTTTTAAATCACCCGTTTCCAAAGATAAATATCACTGTCACACGTTACACTCCCCCAACACTCCCCCTCCCCCCCCCCCCCCCCCCCCCCCCCCCCCCCCCCCCGCTTACCTCATTTCGGTCACGGGTCATAAAAAGATCTAATCATTAAAACATTCTGACCCCGATTCTCTAGGGCAGCACAATGCGTACCCATTTTTCGGCAACAGACTAGATCTAATCAAACATTCTGACCTCACTTCACGGTATTCCACGACTAGGACTAGGGCAAACCCATTCTCGTACATCGTAAACGGACTGATGTGTTGATCATCAGAAGTGCTTTTGCTTTGGTTCAGGCTGGCCACAAGACTGGTGAAAACCAGTAAACCAGCCCCCGAGTTTACTCTGTTCTCTCTGTCATCCTCGTCTCTGTCTCCCCCTCTCTCTGGTGTCTGTACATCATACATGAACACAGGAATGCTAACAAAAGTACATGACTGTTGTACACACACACACACAACACACACACACACACGTACAAGCGCAAGTGCATGTATCGTATAATGTATTCATACACACTGATATCTTTCCTCTCTTGACAGAGGGGTGAGTGAGTGACGAGTGGGGTGTAAGGTGGAGGATAGGGAGAGTATAAGAGGGCAAGATGATAAGTAGAAGGTTATATTCTTATTTCTTATTCTATACTAAACTATGGCTTTCACAGTTCATCATACACTGTGGTGTGCGCGGATACAGCTGGTTCCAGCATTAATGAAACAACGCCAAAGACAACGGGGCAAAGACGGGCTAACAACTGTAAGCGAAAAGCCTTCAGTTTGATGAATAATTTTAATCACTTTCCTGACCTTCACCACCATCCCTAAGGCCTGCAGTAACGATACACACGATTCATCACTTTTCCATCGTGATCAGCCTCCCTGCTGCCAGGATAGTGCAGTATAGGCTGACGCACAATTCGTCCCTTGTTTTCAGACCTTCACAAGCCTCTCAGGCAGCTGCCGATTCATCGTTTTCTGACCCTCACCAGCCTGCCTACAGCCCGCAGTGTAATGATGCGGGATTCAACCACTCATAATTTTATTGCCTTCATTACCCTCCCTACTACCTCCAGCATGAATAAAAAAAAAAAAAAAAAAAAAAAAAAAAATCGTCATTTTGACTCTCACACCGCCTCCTTACTGCTCGCTGTGGTTAATGAAACATTTCCCACTGTTTCTGACCTTCACAAATCTCCCCTGCTGCTGGCAGCATGATGATGAAGGATTTATTCATTTATTCATCACTTCTCTAGCCTTCAAACAGCCTCTCTCTACTGTCTACAGTATGATGATAAAGGAGTCGTCATTTCATTTTCATTCGCCTTTGGATTTTTTTTTGGTGTTAAAATCTTACTCACTTAATAATGGTTGATTAATGATTATGACCGATTTTCATTTTTTCACTTTTCTGCCTGACCTTCATAACCTCTTTAATAACTGTCTGACTTATCTAACGCTGATGAAGGATAATTGATCACTTTTTCTGACCTTTATATAATTTCTTTTACTGCCTAGAGTATATGATGAACCAATTCATCACTTTTCTACCTTCACTAGCTTCTTTACTGCCTGAGTAGTATGATGAACCTTCACCACTTTTCTTCTTACTCTTCACTTACTAGCTTCTTTACTGCCTGGATTATTATGATGAACAATTCATCACTTTTTTAAAAAAAATCTCATTAGCTTCTTTTACTGCCTGGAGTATAATTGATGAACAGTTCATCACTTTTATGACCTTCACTAGCTTCTTCTTTACTGATGGGAGTATTATGATAAACAATTCATCACTTTCTGACCTTCACCACCTGTTTTACTGCCTAGAACAACATATGACCAATCATCGTTTTTCTGACCTTTCGCCAGCCTCCCTACGGCCTGAAGTACGATGGTGAATGATTCATTGCACTCTTCTCAAAGCCTGGCCTTCTTCAGCTCGTGAACTGTGTGTTGTGCGTCAGGAATGTAGTCGATAGTGTCCGCCGACCTGTGTGATCGATCTTCCCCAACTCAGCCGACATGATTGACACAAGGAGACTGATACAAAGCTGGGGTCTTCCACCCAGCCCAAGACCCCTATTTTGGGATTGACAGAGAGAAGACCAGACTGCTGACCAAGCTGACAGCGTGGAGGGCGCGGCGTAATGCGTGTCGTGTGTGCGTACGAGGAGAGGAGAGAACAGAGAGAGAGAGGAGAGAGAGAAGAGGTGAAGACGGGAGAGAGACCGAACAGACAGACAGACAGACAGAGTACAGAGATCCCACACGTGTGGTGTGGAGTTCCTGCCGTGAATGGATATATTAATATTATGTGTACGTGCGACCGGTGTGTGGGCCGTACTGGATCTATCGTGTCACCCATTTGTCAAAGATTGTCAGTCAGTAATGAAGTAAGGCTTCTATTATAAGATATGCACGCAAGAGTAATTAAGAGGACACTTACACACGGCCGGGGATGGGGAGGAAGGTGGATATGGAGAGCCGGCGAGTGTTGTTGGTTTGTGTGGTGTGTGTGTGTGTGTTGTTGTGGTGTGTGTTAGTGTCTGTGTGTTTGTGTGTGTGTGTTATAGAGGAAGAGATAGAGAGAGAGGAGATAGAGTAGAGAGGAGAGAGAAGAGAGAGCGGGTCGATAGTTACTGACTAAAGGAGAACATTCGATAAAACTAGAGAAACGTTTTCTATCTATAGAGAAAGACAAGCCCTATCGCATTGTAGCCAATTTGCCACTGAATTGTTGGTCCAATAGCAACACCTCTTATGTCACCGTATTATTACGATAGAGTTTAGGAAGATCAGTTACTGCAAAACCTGCAAAACTGCACTGCCTCCTTGCTCCGTTAATGGGAACCGATCAAACCGGTGCGGTTGCCGTCGTCAAGGGCAGCTCTCTCTCTGTTCAACCAGAACTGGCTTCCCCGACCTTCACCATGTGTTTCCTACAACCAACCCCCCCGCCCCCCCCAACCCCCACCCAACCCTCACCCCCCCAACCCCCCGAAACCCCCCCCACCCCCCCCCTCCCCCCCCCCGCCCCGCCCCCCACAACATCACACACACACACACCCCCCTCCCCTCCCCACCCTGCATGCCCCCCGAACCCCTCCCCCCTTCAACTGTCGCTTCCCTCCTTAATCTACCCCACCTGGTCTCTCGTAAATGCCCAAATGCCCCTCGCCCTCCTTTCACTTGTCTGTTGTCCGTTAGTGTGTGTGTTGGTGTGTGTATATGTTTGATGGTGTTCTTGCGTGCGTGCCGTAGCGTAGCTTTTGCGTGCGAGTTTCATGCGGCAATGAACAGTTGCGTGCGGTTCGTGTGTGGATGTGTGCGTTGCGGCAAAAACAAGCCGCGCGCGTGTGTTTGTGCTTATTATGTCGCCCAAGTCTAACAAGTCACTTGCTGTTTACATTCCGTCATTCAACGACTGTCGTTTATTCTCATTCTTTTTTTTTTTCATCGCCTTCTTGTTTATCCTCCTTTTACTTTTTGTTTTTTTTTTCCTCGCGTACCTTTAGCAGCCATGTTGTTGAAAACTGGCCGTGTGTGTGTGTTGTTGCTAGTGAATGTCGTGTCGCTGGATGGGATATCTAAATTGGGACTTACCTGCTGGTTCGCTAAGACAAGGTGCATAAGGAGCCAGAAAATTTCACTGTAGTATCAGTATTCAGTTAACAAGTCTAATACAGTACCAAATAGACACCGGGGGTGCGGGGGGGGGAGGACAAACCCTGACTATGTCCTTGCTCTGGTTATCTTCCTCCTGTGGTTCCCTCGGGACACATCTGCTAGTCGCTTCCAGCTTCCAGCTTCACTCACCAGAGATGGCGGGTCGGGGTGTGGGGGGGGGTTGGGTGGTGGGGGGGGGAGGGGGGGGGGGGGGGGGGGGGGGGGGGGGGGGAGGGAAAGGGGGGGGGGGGGGGGGGGGGGGGGGGGAGGGGGGAACACACACACACCCACACACCTTAATTAAACTTGAGGAAATGCCCGTTAGGGTGGAAGAGCAATGGTGCGGACCATTCAGTTAAGTCACAGCGGTATATTTGAACAGCTTCTTTATCGGTTTGTCTCACACAATGGGAGTAACAACAAACACGATCAACTTAAAACAATAAAAGCAAAAAACAATACAAAACAATTCACCTAATATCATTTTTAATCACTTTTCTGACCTTCACTAGCTTCTTTTACCGCCTGGAGTAGTATGATGATGACCAATTCATCACTTTTCTGACCTTCACTAGCTTTTCTTTTTAACCGCCTGGAGTATTATGATGAATGACTTTCCACCTTCATCACTTTTACTGACTGGACCTTCTGATGAACCATTCATCACTTTTCTGACCTTCACTAGCTTCTTTACCTGCCTGGAGTATTATGATGAACAATTCACCACTTTTCTTACTTCACTAGCTTCTTTTACCACCTGGAGTATTATGATGAACATTCATCACTTTTCTTACCTTCACTACCTTCTTTACTGCCTACCGCCTGGAGTATTATGATGAACATTCATCACTTTTCTGACCTTCTGAGCTTCTCTTCTGGAGCATTATGATGAGAACATTCAACACTTTTCTTACCTTCACCACCTTCTTTGCCTGCCTAGAACACATGATGACCAATTCATCGTTTTTTTTTTTTTCTGACCTTCGCCAGCCTCCCTACGGCCTGAAGTACGACGGTGAATGACTCATGACTGTCCTCAAGCCTGGCCTTCACCAGCCAGTGCACTGTGTGTTGGGCTGCCAGTGACTGCAGATCGATAGTCCCGCCAGCCGACAGATCACAGGCGCTGGGGGTCTTCCCGACCAACCAAGACCCCTATTTTGGGGATGAGACCAAGGAGACTGCTGCACTGCCAAGCTGACAGCTGTGTGTGCGCGCGCGCGTATGCGTGCGTGCGTGTGTGCGTGAGAGAGAGAGGAGAGAGAGAGAGAGAGAGCGAGAGAGAGAGAGAGAGAGAGAGGAGAACCAAGGAGAGAGAGAGAGAGACAGAGAGAATGAGAAGAGAGAGAGAGACAGAGAGAGAGAGAGAGACAGAGAGAGAGACAGACAGACAGACAGAGACCAGACAGACAGCCAGACAGGACAAAGACAGAAGATCCCAAACGTGTGGTGTGGAGTGCGTGCGTGAATGGATATAATGTGTACGTGCGACCGTGTGTGGGCCCTACTGGATCTATCGTGTCACCATTTGTCAAAGATTGGTCAGTCAATGAAGGAAAGGCTTCTAGACTAAGAATATCCACGCGAGCATTAAGAGGACACTGACACACTGGCCGGAATGGGGAGAGAGAGGGGATGGAGAGGCCGGGAGGAGAGAGAGAGAGAGAGAGAGAGAGAGAGAGAAGAGAGAGAGAGAGAGAGAAGAGAGAGGAGAGAGAGAGAGAGTGAGAGAGAGAGGAGAGAGAGAGAGAAGAGAGAGGAGAGAGAGAGAGAGAGGAGCGGTCGAGTGACGGACAAAGAGAGAACATCGGAGAAAACAAACTAAGAAACGTATCTATCTATAGGAAAGACAGACTGCGCTTTGGAGACAATTTGCCCTTAACGTTGAATGGGCCCAACAGCACGTGAATGTCACCGTTTCATTTTATCTACGATAGAGTTAGGAAGATCAAGTTAACTGCATGCCTCCCTTGCGCCGGTAATGGAGAGTAACGATCACCGTGACGTGCCGTCGTCAAGGGGCCCTCTCTGTGAGGGTGTTCAACAGAACTGCTTCCACCATTGTGTTCCCTACAAAGAACCCGAAACCCACCCCCCCCCCCCCCCCCCCCCCCCCCCTTCCCCCTGAGAACTGTCGCTCTCCTCCGTATCTCCAACCCACCTGTCTCTCGGAATCTACGCACCAAGAGAGAACCCCGGAGAAAACTACTTCCCGTCTCTCCTTTCGTTTGTGTGGAGTGATTTGCCCACCCGTGTATGCCCCGTGTGTTGTCCCGTGCGTTCTACGATGAGTGCGTGTGTGCGTGGCCTGCGTGCGTGCGTGCCGGTGTGTGTGTTGATCCCCGTGCGCGCCGTGGTGGGCCCTTATTTGTCCCCCAAGTCTGACAATACCACTTGTGTTTTACATTCCGAGTCATCGACTTTTTTTTTTCCGTGTACCTTTACTGTCGCTCTTGTTGTCCGTATCTACCCCACCAACTCGTGAAGTGTGTGTTTGTGTTCTAGAATGTCGTTCGCTGTAGCATGTGATTCTAGGTGGGACAGCGTGCTGGTCGCTAAGACAATGTCATGTGTGTGTGAGCCATGTTGTTGTGCTATAGTTCAGTCTAACAAGTAAACTAGCGTTTACATTCCGAGTAGGGGACTGCTTTGGGGGGGGGGGGCCCTTCACTTTACAGCCATGTGTGGGGGGGCCGTGTGGGGGGGGTGGGGGAATGGGGGGGGGGGGGGGGGGGGGGGGGGGTGGGGGGGGGGGGGGGGGGGGTGGGGGGGAGGGGGGGGGGGGGGGGGGGGGGGGGGGGGGGGGGGGGGGGGGGGGGGGTGGGGGGGGGGGGGGGGGGGGGGGGGGGGGGGGGGGGGGGAGGGGAACCATGGGGGGGGGGGGGTGGGGGGGACTCCTTGTGTGGTCCTCAGACCTCTGCTAGGGGGCTCCATCTTCACCACGAGATGTCGGGTCGGGCAGATGGGGGAGGGGGTTGGGGGAACACACACACACACACACACACACACACACACAACACACACACACACACACAACACACACACACCACAACCCTTAATTAAATCTTGAAGGAAATGCCCGTTAGGGAAAGACAATGGTGCGGACCGGTCATGGTTAAGTCACAGCGGTATATTTAAACAGCTACTTTTTATATCCGTTTTGTCACCAAATGGGGGTAACAAAACACGATCAACTTACGACAACAAAAGCAGACAACAAAACAAAACAATGACCTTAACATTTTAAGGAAAAGTCTTGTTTAGGAAGAGATGATGAGTGTAAAAAGTGGGGAATTACGTTTCGCTTGAAATATTCACGAAAGGAACTGACTCCACGTTTATATGCAAGGACACATTTTAGAAACTATATTTTACTTATAAATCATCGTTTGAATTTTAATTCATCTCGGAACCATTAACAAACAAACTTGTTTTACGAAGGCATCTTCTTTTATTCAGGACAGAGATTCAGTAAGGATCTGTCAGATACAACATACACACAAACCGTACTCTTTAAAATAATTTTAATCTCAATTTGCAAGTCTCTGATAACTTCTAAACTCAAGTTCTCCAGCATAGATTCGGTTAACTAATGTTTTGAAAGAATATGTCAACATCAATTATTCTGGTGGAAAAAAAATAGCAGATATTCAAGATAAGGGTAAAGCAGTTCACTCCTCTTAGCTCAACAGTGACACTAAAATGTATTATGCTTTCTGAATTGTCGCATCTGTGGTTACTTTTGCCGAATTCTCCGGTTACACTGTTTAAAAACCCACCAACAACGATGTTGTCACCAATTTGTTCTGAATAGGGAAACAAAGAAGAGAGAGAGAGAGAGGAGGGGAGAGAGAGAGAGGGGGGTGGGGGGGGGGGGGGGGGGGGGGGGGGGGGTTGAGGCACATAATATGGTGTCAGAGGTATACCTGAATTAAAAATGTTTGTTTTATCCTAGAAATTATCTTTGATGCGTAGAACTATCGACCAAGTCATCAATCGAAGTTTACAAATCTCACTGAAAAACTTTCCTAAATGGCTTCTTCATTGATGAATATGGTCCAGAGTATGCTTTGAACTTTAATAAAATATAACGAGTTCTGAGATGACGTCTCACAAGCTTACAAAATCTTTTACTACATATTTACCTTCCCTCAAAAAAAAGCAAAAACAAAAAAACAAAAAAAAAAAACACAACAGCAACAACAACAACAACAAAAAAAGAAGAAAAGGAAAAGAAAAAACAGAAAACAAATAGCTTTAAAATGAAAATACAATTTCGCGGAACTTCTTTCTGAGCCAATCTGCTTGTAACAAACAAACAACAAATCAAAAACGGAAAGAAATTCGTCGTCTACAAAACATTCGAACAGGAAATGGCTAATAATTTCGCACACTTTTGTTAGTTCTGCTAGAATTAAGTCTTCAATCAATCAGCCTTTCATGAAATCAGGTATGACTGTACAGAATGCAACAAACAAATGGATTCATCCTTTTGCTGTTAGAAATTATTTTCTATTCAGTAAAGTTCGAAACATATCTTAATTGAAAATAATGTCATGGTAAAAACTTGTGACATATGGGACCTAAAGCTGTCAGTTCTTCACATTTGGAAATATCGTCTTATGTTTACTATGCCAATGAAATAAAAGATTTAAAGCTGACATACATGCTTCCAGTTAAGAATATTATGCTGATGTCTTGGTTCATGTGCAATCTTGAAGGAAATGGGAAGCTGCTGACAACGACAACGCTTTCTAGCCACTGACTGCCTCACGGACAATTACAAAGAGTCTGACCGCCCGTAGGAAGCTTATTACGCTGTCACGAACATAGCCGACTTGCTGTCCCTTAAATCATAAAACCTATACAAGCCAATGGAAACTGTACACAACCAACATGAATTAGAATATGTGATGGAAATCATCAGCTACCAAGTTCCAAATTTTTTCGACGCGTCTTTTAACCTCTGTCTGTCTGTCTGGTCTCTTATTTCGTGTGTGTTTGCTTTTATATTTTCACTTTTTTTTTTTTTTTTTTTTTTTAAATTACGACTGATCCGTACTTTTTTTTTTTCCCCCATTCATTTTGGGCGAGTATTATTGTTGTTACAGGATGCACTTTGCATCTGTATGGCGCTAATGGTACGCCATACTCGGACCCACCACACGCCGTTAGAGTTCAGTCAACTCGGATGACATCTCCCCGTTTTAGGGTGGCAGTGATGTAGGCATCAACGTTGTTGCACACGTCCAGCTTATCATGTGGTGATCAAAACAGGACTGATTCACTCGGAACTTGACTTATCGGGTGGCGATCAAAACAGGGCAACATAATGCATCTGTGTTTGAGCACATGCTTATATCATGAATGCTTACAAATATAAATCTGAGCTATTGGGAATACAGAACACACGATCAATGGATATATGTGTATTGTAATCATATACACACTCCTGTTGTCCTTAATCTTTGGGGCGGTCACAACATGTTTACAACGAAGGTTAAGAACTAAGGTTAAGCTTTCGCAAATGTTTTACTATGCTGTTGTACATCTGTTTGTAATCACTTTGAATGATGACTCTCCCTCTCCATTTGTCACTCCCACACCCTTATCCCTAATCCTCCTCCCCTCCCTTCACCATGCCTGCAGGTAAAGGTTATCAATAATTTAGTTTAATCTGGCCATCCAAACGTTTTCTCCCACAATTTTTTCTGATCTCCGTTCGGTGCAGCTCCCTCTCACTCAATATGTGTCTGCTAGTATTCTATGTGTGGCTTGTAGGGTACACAACACTATGGTGTAATTTTCCGCTGGGGGGGAGGGGTGGGGTGGGGGTGCGCGCGCGTGTGTGTGGTGCGTGGTGCAAAAAAAATCTTTGAGGTCAGCCTGGACACACACGCACGCATGCACACACACACACACACCACACACACACACACACACACACACACACACACACACACACACACACACACACACATTTACTCCTAGTCATATTTGGTTCAGTTGGACTTCCAAGGAGAAACAAACCCGATTCAAGGTGTTCATTCCTGTTTGGTTTCATTTTATGAACGCTGCAGCAGACCTCGAATGACAAACGCTCCACGTTTCACCGATTTCGCTAATGCTCCGTGTCCGCATCCAGCTGTGACAAACACGGCCAGCTGTTCAACTGAGCGGAACAAAGTACAGGACAGGTCTGCAGGCAAACAGAGATAGACGGACCTCGGGTGGTACTGGCATTGGCACCGTCTTTACTACTTGTCCCCGTTGTGCACTGGCCTGAACATAATCCATACTGCTGAGCTGTTGTAAACTTGTATGTTTATGGCATTGGCTCTGTGTTCGTGTTGGGTCTGTCGGACGCCTGCGTGAAAAATAAAGGACATGTGGCTGGTATTGTTATTGTTGCTCTTCTCTGTCTCTCTCTCTCTGTCTCTCTCTCTCTCTCTCTCAACGAAGAGGTTATACTCAAAAGACATCATTTCAGACAGGAAAATACGTTTTTATCGATAATGAGTGAGGGAAAATGAACGCATTTGAAAATTTAAGTGACATGCTTGCATACTATGTCCCACCATGTCTGCAAACAAGACGTCAATGTGAAACTCCAGACCGAATTCATCTTCATTACAACATCCTGTGTTTATCCTGATCTTTATTTACTTGTAAGTTCTACAAGAGACCTGAAAGATCATTCTGTTCTACGAGAGACCTGAAAGATCATTCTACGCGGATAGGCACCCTGCAACTGTGAACTGGAGGGAAACTAAGAAACATTCAACAGATGAATTCTGAATTTCTTTTTAAAAAGTCGCGGGGGGGGGGGGGGGAAAGGGGGGAGGGGGGAGGAGGGGCTTCTTATTTCCCACATTATAACTCCCTCGTGACTTGGCTTCAATGTTCATACTGACGTTTTTTTTTTTTTTTTCACAACCACTAAGCAAAGACTATGACAGAAAGAAAAAGATTTCACAACTCGACCTTATCCCAGATCACCGAGCACAATTTTAACACACAGAAAAAAGTTCCTTTCTTTTGTTTTGTACATAACTGACTTTTCGTACAAACACTAAGCACAGATCGCCACACAAGAAAAATCTCACAGTTCTACTAACGAATAAAGTGACTTTTCTTACAACCACCAAACACAGTCAGACTGTGACATGAACAATCACGGCCTCGGTTCCATCAGGGGAGGAGAGGACTGGGAGGTTGTGGGGTGAGGGGGAGAAGAATCAAAAGATCTGCCCGATAAAAGTGCACAAGGTATTTGTCTGACAGGAAGAGCACGCTTTCGTAAAACACACCTGACGTCATCTCATGACTGGTCTTGGAATCTTGAATCAGAGAGTAGGTCCGAGATGGATGGATGGACGACAAGAATAGGAGACAGTTCCGAAATTGATGCCAGCAACATGTACTGTAAATCTCCACTGTGAATGTTTCATGGTGAGCAAGATTCCCCATCGTTACTCTCACTATCACCTTTCCATAACAGGTCTTCACTAGCAGTATTGTGGTCACTGGGTTTTCGTTTGTTTGTTTTCATTTGGTAAAGAATGGAGAACGTTGTCGTGTAGACAAATCTGAACTGAGTGAGCTTTGCTATCACCTTCCTATAATAAGGAATTTTCTTAAAAGTTAACGGTAATTTCCATTATTTGATGACAAATCGAGAATGCTGAGGAGAGTGTATTCTTCATCTCCATTCTTCGGGCGACATAACTGAACCAATATTAGGAGATTTTGTGTGTGTGTGTGTGTGTGTGTGTGTGGTGTGTGTGTGTGTTCTGAGGTCTAAAAACACGCACATCTGCACGCAAGATCCCCCCCTCCCCCCTCCCCTCGCGCCATACACACACACACACACACACACACACACACACACACACACACACACACACACCATAGGTTAGACCCAAATCACCGCAGTTCTGTACATAGTTGTAGCAAGATGTTTTTTTGCCAGCTATTCAACCGAGCAGAACAAAGGACAGAACAATTTCCACAGGCAAAAACTGAGCCCTGACAGATCTTAAGTGGAACTGACAGTGGCCCTGTCATCAGAGCCAATGGTCTTTACTGTGCAATGACCTGAACAAATCCATATCATTAGTCAACCTACACAGCTGTACTTTTCAACTTGCATGGGGAAAGCTAAAGAGGGATATATACTTATTGTAATGGTTTACAGCCAAGCGGACAAAAAACAGCAGCAGATCATAATAGGACAAAACAGAACAGACTGCCGTGACTGCAACCAACGCTAGTCGGAGATACTGAACGTCCCCTCCAAAAGAGACTCACAGAACACAGAGGCGGGATTCTTCACCTGTCGGAGCACACCTGCACTCCGAGCAACAACACCAAGTTGACACGGACAACGTCAACATCCTGGACAGAGAAAAACAAGTGGTTTCCAGCTAAGGGGTCAAGGAGGGCCATCTACATCGCAGCCACCAACCCCCCCCCCCCCCCCCCCCCCCCCCCCCCCCCCCCGATCAACAGGGACCGGGGCCGCTACAAACCCTTACCCCCCCCCCCCCCCCCCCGGTGCACGCTTCACTGATTCGGTCCCATGGTCACGTGATCTGAATCGACTTCACACAGTCAGCAACAGCATCGCGAGGAATACCTGGCCGGATGGCTGTCGACAGCTACGAGTGAGAAGTGCATTTTTCTTTCGTTGGGAGATCTAGGGCTAAACTCTAGGCAACGCTGAGGAAGATGGCCGGAGGGCTGTCGACAGCTACGAAATTTTCTCTTTCGTTGGTAACTAGGTAGCAACAGGACAAATCTAACTTCTGACTGCAAACAGCAAACAGACAGAAGCAGACAGCACAAGGCTGTTGCTTCACGATGGCATTTTTCGCCGCTGGGCTCTGCAGTCATGAAACATGTAAGACCTTACAGCCGCAAGCTCGGCCAGGTCTGGAGTTTGACGGTCTTCACCTGTCAGCGGAACAGCAACGAGTGAGGATGCGGGATGCACACGGCAGTTGCTTCACATTGGGCGTTTTTTCGCCGCTGGGCTCTGCAGTCATGAAATATGGGCTGGTAAACCCATGGGAAACACTCCCGTGGGAGGTTCTGTCGTGTCACACACCCAGTAGCCATCCTACACTGGCATCTGCCAGGGAGCAATTATGTCCCTTGGCGTCTTAATGGAATGCCCTTTGCGCGCCTGCACCCTTTGTGAACACAGCGCAGACTTCCGAGGGTGGTGCAGGACTTCTCCCGGCTGGTTTGTTCGGCAGCTGGGGACAGCGCTTCTCTGGATCCTACCCCGCACCATCTAAACTCTTCATTTTATTTTTATTTTTTTATTTCTTTTTTTTTTTTTTTTTTTAGCCGAACCCGACGACACGGGAAAGGGGCTGAGCAGCATTTCTGTGTTGTCACGAAATCATTCGCAATATCAGCACATGCAGACAGGTTCGCATCGCAAGACAAAAAAACTGCCCGCCCCTGTTGTGCAACTGATCATTTGGCAGACGCAGCAGTTTTGACGGACCAACAGTTCTGAAACAGTTGGGGTAATTTTTACGACTTAACAGCCGGCAGACTGAGCTCGCTCTCTCTCTCTCCCTCTCTCTCTCTCTCCCTCTCTCTCACAACACACACACACACACACACAACACACACCACACACACACACACACACACACCACACGCACACACACATGTGCGCAGGCACATAACACACAACGCCACTCGCGCGCGGCGCACACACCAGCAAACCCACAATTGAAGACTACATAGACAGACAGACAGACACTACACCCACACACAC
>JADBJO010024472.1:0-25136 GCA_016801955.1 Conus betulinus
TTTCGCATTGCGTCTCCTTCACTGCAAGGCTCTTTGGCGGAACACAAGAAGATCGGCGTTCCTTCTTCCCCAGTCGTCAAAGTTCGTCATTCATGTTGACGAGTGGTTTTCTCGCTGACCAGCAAGGAACCGGTGTCTTCTGCACTGGCTGCTCTCTATTCGCCCGTTGCAGCTGGAGTGAGAGTGTTGGCGTCTTCAATACGGCGTTTGGTGTTTTCTCTTCAGTGCTACGGTCAGACACAAGGGAGGCGACGACACTCCTTGCTTCAATCACGCCCCCCCCCCCCCCCCCCCCCCCCCCGCCCTCCTCCCCAGCACGCTCTTCTACCCCTACCCCCGGGCAAGCAGTTGGGGAGAGCGGCTGTCTTCTTTCCCACCAAGTCGGTCTCAGACCAGCTTCGAGGTAAGCGTGGTATGGATGCGTGCGGACGGGAGCCAGACGAGCGAGAGGATTTTTGATCATTCTGATGAAGATACTGATGGTGGTTCTGGTGTTGAAGACATGTCTCCGTCTACTAAATTCATTCTCCGGAGTTCTGCTACCGAGAACGCTTGTTCAGTTTACCGCGAGTAAGCTTACCCTTTCCGAGTCCAGTTTCGATCCTCCTGCCCCCCGCCTGTCAGAAGACAAGGCTTCGTTCCTCCGTTTTCGACGAAACCGGCACTTCTGGGATTCCGATTCCGTTCAACCGTCTAAATAGGTGGGCCAGTGTCGTGAATATGAGAATGCTGCTCGTCTCGACTCCCGTTCCGCTCGTTACGGTGTTAGGTTACGGTTTAAGCTTTTTTATCCGGTAACCACTCCGGTTATCAAGAAACGCTAGCTTCTTTTCAGACGGAACGTTGTTAATCTGGATGCCAGTTACCTGCCGATTCCGCTTCCATCTCGTGTGGACAAGTCTCTGACATTTGGTTTTACCCAGTTTGTGCTGTGAGCTTGATTCGGTGTGGCGATTCAGCGGGATTTAACAGTCGTCTTTACGCTGTTCGACTGGAACATTCATCGTGAATTCACAATGAAAAGATCTTTTGACACCGAGTATTTAAGGCAATGGTGAGGCCGATTCTTGAATATGGCAATGTGATATGGTATCCAAGATTAAAAAGGCAATCAATAGAGAAATAGAAAAGGTGCAGAGAAGAGCAACTAAGCTAATACCGGACATTTGTGATTATTCATATGAAGATAAAGATTTGTGATTATTCATATGAAGACAGATTAAGATTTGTGATTATTCATATGAAGATAGATTAATTAAGTACCTAAGGTTGCCATCCCTCAAAGCCAGAAGGATAAGAGGAGATCTGATCCAAACTTTAAAAAAATTTTCAATAATCTAGATGACATTGATCAAGCATGTTTTTTTTTTTTTTTAACCTGCACTAACCAATATAACCCGTAACAGTTGTGACAAAGTACAAATACAGCAATTTTATACTAATATAAGGAAACCATTCCTTCAGCTAGAGGATAGCCATCAATTTGGAACAAACTTCGAACATCAAAACGTGCACCGAATACTAACAATTTTAAAAATCTTATCGATAAGCATAAAACAATTACTGACATCATGTTCGACTTTGATGGTCGAAAATAAAAACTCGCTGTGGACCTGACAAATGAAAAGAGCACATAAGAAGGGGCATATAAAGCCGCGAGGCTATGATGAAATAATCATCGCCCCTAAACCTAAACCTGAACCTGAACCTGAGTCGGGTGGGTTATTGTTTATAGAGAAACATATATATTTGAGGGGGACTAGCTACCTTGTTTTAAATTTCTGCACATGGCTAATATTGCGAATGTCCTCTCGTTCGGGAATTCTCGCATGGATGATCTTGATCGTAACCTTATATCTTAACGAGTTTTCTTCTCCTGCTGAAAATTTGTCTTTTGACGTCCTTTTTTCATGGTCGCGATTTCGATCGTATGAACAATTTATGGTGATTTCAGAAATTTAGGAAAGAGCACGGAGTTGTTATCCTTTTTTGAGACTTTAGTCTGGTGCCTTTTCCCCATTCGGGAATTCCTTTCTGCGATCTCCCGGAGTTTTTGTGTGGAAAAAAGACAACGAAGAGAAGATTGCGTTCAGAAGAGAAGAAGGAGATAAGAAGAAAAAAGAGAGAAAAGAGGGGGAAAAAAAGGTCCTCAAGGATTTCCTTTTGGCTCCCCTATTGATCATTGTCTCAGTTGTACCAGTCCCAGACACACAGAAACCCCATCCAGGTGCTTCCCCTCAGTTACGGCCCCTTTCCCGGAAGGTCACCTAGGGAGAGCACTTTTCCGTGTTCATCCATTAGTGTTGCAAAGAATTACCCCCCCATCCAAGTGCCATTTTCTATGATACAATTATTTTGCTAGGGAGATTCATGTATGTATACTGTCTCGCCCGTAGAAGTCGTTTAGTGATAAGTTACCAACTTCTTTCGCTTTCCCCCCATCTATGATTAATATGCAGATTAAAACAAAAACAAAACAAAAACAAACAAAAACAACAAACAAACAAACAAAAAAAAAAAAAAGAAAAGGCGGGATAGGTTTTCTGCTTTTCGGGATTCCTTCCCAGAGGTTCATTGTTCACCTCGGGATGCACTTCAAGACCGACCTAAACCTTGCGTGTGCCGAGAGCGGGAAAAGCACTCTGCTTTCGTCAAGCCCCTTTCCCAGTCCGCAATGTCGACGCTTGCAAAGCCAGACTACGATCGTTCTGGCCTCAGCTGCCTTACATTTGATTCCTTTGGGCCGTCTTCATCTCTGCCTCTTACTGTGGGCCCGAGTGAGGTCTGGAACCAAACCACAGCAGACTGGAACATCTCTATGCCTCTAGGCCCGTCGTAAAGAAATGGCCGAGTCTGGAGTGGCTGACATTTGGGCGTGCTGCTGCAGATTTTTTCCCATTCACACACGCGGCCTGTGCCGATGCGGGCGAAGCCAGCCTTTTCCCGGACTTCCTCGAGCGCAGTGGACTTAGAGACAATCAGATTTCAGACCACTTCAATCCTTCGCAGATGCGAGCGATCTTTCTTAGCTCCTCACCGTTGGAGTGAAGGAAGTGAACGAGGTTGTGTCACTCAAGGGAGATCACTCATGCAGGTTGAGTAACACGAGCTCCCCACTCTCCGCATGATTTTTTTTTCTTTTTAGGGGGATGAAGGGGGTGTGTGTGTGTGTGTGTGTGTGTGTGTGTGTGTCGGGGGGTGGGGGGGGTGGGGGTGGGGGGTCTGATGTACCATGTAGTAGGAGAAAAGGCATTTGTTTGGACAGGTAAGTATATCATTAAACTACTTTAAGTAGGAACAATCCTTTCAAGTTCTTACAGTTTTCATTTATTTGGGGGTGGTGGGGGGGGGGGGGGTGAGGAGGGATGGTAATGGTGGAGGAGTGAAGAGGAAGGTTGGAGGTGGGTGGTCATCTGGGCCCGTTCCTCTTGGACAAACTCTCCCCGTCCCTCTTTCTCAGTGTGCACGTGTGTGCATAGTGTGCCGTGTGTAAGTGGCCAATTCGTCTTCAATATCTATCGTATTTCTTCATTACGTATTGTTAGCCCCCCCCCCCCCCCCCCCCCCCCCCCCCCCCCCCCCCCCCCCCCCCCCCCCCCAAAAAAAAAAAAAAAAAAAAAAGAAAATCGTAGGGAGGAGGATGGTGAAGATGCAACAGATGATAGCACATATATGGAAGTTTGCAGAAAGATAGGAAGGATTGGCTACACACACGCACGTGTGTGTGTGTGTGTGTGTGTGTGTGTGTGTGTGTGTGATACATTGAAAAAAAAAAGATTTCTTTAGAAAAACAGAGAGAGAGAGAGAGAGAGAGAGAGAGAGAGAGAGAGAGAGAGAGAGAGAACATGTGTATGAGAATATACAGTCAAAACCGCTTATAACGAATGCCGCATGTAATGAAGCAATAAGGTTGGTCTCGGGCAACAAGATGCAACGAAGTTGGATATAAAAAGAAATGCAGCTTATAACAAAAATGGTCACGGGGTCCCCAGCGGGCGATCACGCCGGTTATAACGAAGCAGCCGCCTATAGCGGATCATATGTTCGGCCCTGCGAAGACTTCAAGCCGGATATAACGAAGTGGTTACTTTTGTGCTCAGGAACCATTTTTTCAAAAACTGTTTGCTTAGTTCACTGCGATGTGTATTGCTTCATACTGTTGCTTGCTATTTTAGGGAGATGGAGAAGTGTCCGCGCGCCCACAAGAAATGCTGAGCTTTCTGTGCGTTTGCTCTAAATGGAAATCTCATGTTTATAGTTCTGGTTGACTAACTGCTGAATCTTGGCTTGTTTTTTTTTTTTTTTTTTTTTTTTTTTTTTTTTAATTTTTTTTTTTTTTTACACAGCTTCGCATAGGTAGTTGAAAGAACACAATATTCTTAACTGTGTGTCTGTGTATTGTAAACGTCACCTCTTTAATTCGTAAGCAATGAAATCATAATTATTCTATACAGTCCTGCAAAGCGAGTGCCTGTGATTGTCAAAGCAGAGCAGTCGACTCACATGGGGTCAAGTTCAGCGGGCTGTAGATAGAGGAGAAACGCTAGAGGGATGAGGGTGGGGTGAAGTGGAAGGGGGGGGGGGGGGGGGGGGGTTTCAGGGTGTCAGGCTTTGATTTTACAGGCCAATTTATCATGGCGTCTGCACATCGCAAAGGTTGTCACTAAAGCGAAAAATTTAAAGTCTTCAAGCAGTTCAAAGAATCTAACAAACCAGAAGACACTAGCGGAGGAATATGAAATTGCGCCGTCGACTCTGGCAACCATTCTGGCTACCAAAGAGAAGTGTAAAAGTCAGTATTTTGGAGGTGAGGATATCACAGCATGCCAGAACTCATTTCTTGGTACCTATTGGAGAGTATCAAACGAGACGTTTGACAGAATGCTGTATACATGTGCTTGGGAGCGTTTGTGTAATCATGTGTGTTGAAGATTACAATACGGCACCAAGTATGTTCTGAAAACCATGGAACAGTGTGAACTTACGCGTTGCGAGGGGATAAACAAAATTATTATCCTTTTGAGATCTTTCTCTTCTCTGTTCTTGGTCTGGTTTTTTTTTCCTCAGCTGTGGCAACAATCAACCTTATTGTTCTGTAAAAAGAGTATGACATTTGAGGGATTTTTTTCCATCCAATGTGGCAATAGTCATCCTTATCTGTTGTTTTACAGAATGTGAGAATTTGAGAAATTTTTTTTTTTTTTCTTTTTTTTTTTTTTTTTTTTTCACTCCGCTTGTGTCAACAATCTTTTTCTGTTTTCCGCTGAATGTAAGAATTTCAGTGATTTTTTTTTTACTTTTTTTTTTTTTTCCAAGGAGGCAGCAATCATCTTTTCCTGTTGTTTCATAGAATGTGAACATGCACGATATCATAATGCCACTCCATCAACTGTATATGAGTGACCTAATGTGTACTGTTATTAATAAAGAACCCTTAGTTGTAAATACTAGGACATCATAACACATCTGTGATTTTCACTGCAATGATGGAGAAAGGTAAAAAAACAATTATCATTTTCAAGACCTTGTTGAAAAATGATGACTTTTGGCGATCGTGATTTCTTGTCATGCAGGACAAGCACAAAAAAATGCTCTCCTGTTCGGCAGAGTGTATATGTTTTAACAACAATTACTTAAGTGTTTATTTCCATACCTGCGCATACTCCAATGACCTGACAGCGAGAACAATAAATGAAAAGTGCAGAAATCCCCCTTTCCCCTCCCCCCTTCAAATCGTAGTGCTGTGTAATTTCCTCTGAGTATCTGGTCTTCTAAAGTCTTCAGAATAATACAGTAAATTTTGTTTTGCACGTTTTATATTTATCGGTTTCTAAATCTTGAAATTGTATTTTAGGGCCTATGTTTACATTCGTTTGCAACCGTTCTTTGAAAACAATGAAAAAAAAAATTTCATAGTTTGTAATAGCCTAGGAAATTAACTTGATTACTGCCCATGTATGCGGGCGTGCACAATGCGTGTGTGTGTATGTGTGTGTGTGTGTGTGTGTGTGTGTGTGTGTGTGTGTGCGTGTGTGTGTGTGCATGCATGTATGTGTGGGTGGGTGGCTGAGAGAGAGAGAGAGAGAGAGAGAGAGAGAGAGAGAGAGAGAGAGTTGAGTGAGAAAACGTATCATGCTGGATTTAACGTAACAACTAGATAGAAATTCATCATAACGGATATACAAAACAATTTTTGAATGTCCCTGGCGATTCGTTGTAAGCAGCTTCAACTATATACACATGTGTGAAGGTTGGGGCTTTTGTGCGCAGTGCATACTGGTCACACATACTTTATCATTCTTTACTTTCAAAGGGTGATGGGTGTCCATGGAACATACCGTGTAAGCAATCCACCGGGCATGCAGTATCCTTTTACCAAGTGCTGGGATGTGTGTGACCAGAGACAGACATTTGGCTGTGGATTCTATGAAGGTCTTGTTCCAAGATGTTCAACCTGACGTAATTTTCAACTTTTCCAAGGAAACTAGTAAGTTTGATTTGATCTGAGTTAATCACAGTTAATAATATACTTTTGTTGCTTATAAGTTCAAAACTCGTGCAGGTGAAGTCTTAGGATTTTGAAACTTGTATGTACCCTGCTTCAAGTTATTGGTCAGCAGCTCTGAGAGGGTGTCCATGGTCACATGGGCTATCACTCTTTTGCCTGGACTTGTGACTGGTCAGATTCTGATGTTGGACAAGCTGCTAAGGTGCAGTGGCACTTCAGCATTCTTGGGCTATCGGCAGGGAAGTCAAGGGTTCGAGTCCCATCAAAGGCGTATCATTGAGCGATTTTTCTAACCACGTTCAACTCACAGTTGCTAGGTATGGTATGAACTTCGATGGGAAGACTGTCACCACACTGCACAGTGTTATCTGCCTAATGGTTGCATGTCTGCGAGTGTTACTGACATTTCCCCACTAATTGCATGTGTGTGTATTTCTCTGGCCTGGTTGATGCCAGATGTTTCAACTCACAAAACCTAGCGCGATAGATTTATCCTTAGTTTCACCTAATATTGCAATAAACTGTAACTGGTCTATAGGAGAAGATTGTTTGGGAAGTGATCACCTCCCCATTACTATAATCTTTGATGATGACATAAATAATGATATATAACAGACATCGAAGACAAAATTCCAAAGTTTAATTATAAAACTTGCCAACTGGGATGCCTACCAGGTTTTTCTTGCATCGTATAACACAACATTTATTGGGAACGATGATGTTAATTTATTTTATTCTAATTTCAGTGAAGTCATACTGATAGCAGCCGAGCATTTTATCCCTAAATGTAAATTTAAAAAGATTGGTAAGTATGTGGGTAATGTACTGGTGGACAGAAGAATGTAGACTAGCTGTTAAAGCGAAAAAGTTGCAAGGCCTGGTTACGAAATAAGACAGAAGAAATTTTTTGTCTTTATGAAGCAAGAAAAGAACAAATGTGTAATAAAATTATTGCTCAAGCTAAAAAGAAATACTGGGCAGAATTTTGTGACACCGAAGTAAAAGAATCGAAGGATATGTTCAAAGTTTGGAAAAAAGTAAAACAAATGAAAAATTGTTACAAAACACAAGCTTACCCTGTAAAATTAACAAAAGAATTTCCAAGCACAATGGATAATGCGGAAGCTTTCTCCCATTTCTTTTCGGAAAACAGTCGAGCTGTAAATCTTCCAGCAGAAATCAAGTACCATAGACATAAAGAGGAACAAAAAGAACAATATAAGAGTCCCATACCAGACAGTAATCACTACTTAAATTCTCCATTACAATCATCAGAACTTCTTGAAGCGATAGAATCCATTACATGTTATGATTCAGCAGTGGGGCCTAGATGGTATTTCTTACGAGCTTCTTCGTCACTTGCCTTCTTCGTGGAAAATATTACTACATTCATTGTTCCAAAAATGTTGGACGTACGGCACTATTCCTACAATCTGGAAAAGTTCAGTGGTAGTACCCAGTACCAAAAGAAGGTAAAACGAGAACATCTGTAAATAGCTATAGACCCATTGCTTTAACATCCCATGTTGGTAAACTTCTTGAAAAAGTTGTACAAACACATTTATTATATCATTGTGAAAAAAATGACATTATTCCATTCCAGCAAGCTGGATTCAGAAAAGGGCGTTGCACAACTGATCATTTAGTGAAACTAACTTCTCATATAAAAAAAGCAATTTTCACCCAGAAAAAAGTACACTAGCTACATTCTTTGATGTAAAGAAAGCATACGACGACCGTGTTTGGTATGCTCGATTATTGTATAAACTGAAAAATATTGGTATTTTTGGGAATATGTATGATTATATAAAAAGCTTTCTAGAAGGAAGAAATATATGTACACGAATTGGAAAAATATATTCATCATTCAGGAAAATAGATATGGGCATTCCCCCCAGGGTTCTGTTATTGCACCTTTATTATTTACGATCCTTATACATGATCTCACAAAGGCATTGTCAAAAACCACCAATGTAGTGCAGTATGCAGATGATATTGCCATTTGGATTAATACTTCATTAAGGAAGCACTTGAATAAAAGGGCAGTAAAATTTGTACATTCAATGTATCAAGGAGAATTGGACAGATTGTCTGCTTACATGAAAGACAACGTCTTCTTGAATTATCTGGTGAGAAAACTTGTTTAATGCTTTTTAATAATGGCGAAAACCCAAAGGCTCTGCCCAACCTTATTTCTTGACGACAATGTTCTACAATATAAGCAGTCAAGTTCTTAGGAGTGTTTTTAACACCGAAGCTGAACTGGAAAAAGCATATAGGAAATTTGATAGATAAAGCTAGGAAAAGTTAAAATTTGCTCAAAATTATATGTTTGTCAACCATGGGGTCAAGACTGTACCGCACTTTTACATTTATATACATCGTTAGTCTGATCAAAATTAATATATGGACAGGAGTATATACTTATCTGCATCTAACTACCTTTTAAAGAAACTGCAAAGCTTAGATAGTAAAGCTTTAAAATTAGCTTTGGGTGTCCAGTGCACACAAACACAATGAAATGCTATAAGGAGACAAACATTTTACCTCTTAATGAACAACGAACGTTGGATGTGTCCAAATACATTGTAAGAGGCCTATCTGTAAAAAAAACTGTTACTGAGGAAATTATTATGGATTCCAACAAGGAATACCCAAAAGGTCTAAAAATATATCATACATAGAGCCAATTAGAAATTTCACTTGTGAGCTTATGTCAGAATGTAGTATTGATATTGATGCAATTTCGGAGGTTCCTATTGTTCCTCAAATGCCCCCATGGGGGAGCATCTCAACGCAAAAATTGATGATGAATATACTACTTTGAAGAAAGATGACAATGTAAATATTCTAGTAAATGAAGTTCGTGAACATCTCGAAAAGACTTATCCAAATCATTTAAAAATATTTACAGATGGTTCAATAATGGAAACGTCTGACAGTGGTGCTGGATTCACTATACCATCCTTAAAATGTGCAAAAGTCTTTCTATCTAGGCAGAGAATGTTCGATTTATACATCAGAGCTATATGCAATTATGAAAGCTCTGAATTATATCTTATATGACATGCCAGTATCATTTCATAGTGTGCTATTTTTGTGTTTGATGCAAAATCAGTTTTACAATCATTAAAAACACTGGAACTCTAAAATTAGAACTGATATTCCTTTTGAAATTAAGCATCTATTACATTGTTTACTTTCCCGAGGTATAGCAGTTTGATTTTTGCTGGGTTCCTTCACATTGTGGCTTAAAAGGGAATGAATTAGCAGACAAATTGGCAAAGCAGGGAGCTTGGAAAATTTTTGAAACACCCTTCAACAAAGTCTTAAATTTTTCTCCGCATGAATTGATCCAGCGATTGGAAAAAGACTATGCGGAAGAAACATTTTAATGAGAAATTATTCGTTTCTGCCATCATGTCCAAGGTATCTAGCCAGATTAATTCATAAATTACGGTTAAATACATGGAATACAAAATATTCACGAGGTACAGCGTGTATATATGTCAGAAGAATATCTCAATTCGTCATCTTTTATTTGAATGCCCTATATTACCCCAGCTTATAAGGAGAAGAATATTTTTATAATAATTCTGACAATGTTGATAGTGTGGTAAATAACCCTTGCTTTTTTTTTTTATATTGCTTTGGTTATTGCTCAGTCCCCAGTTGCAAAACTATTGTGAAAAAGACATTTGAGATATGTGTGTTAATAGTGATTTTTTTTTCTTTTTTCTGGGGTTGGGGGTGGGGGAAGGTGCTGATAGTACAATGGAATGTATATTGCAGTTTAAAGGTCTAAGATCATCTTGTGATGAAAAGACGTTAAATAAAACTACTGAACTGAATTGATGCCGGGAGATTATATGACCAGAAGACATTGAGTTCAGTGATGTTGTGAAGTGTCAGATCAACCCTCGTCCATTCATACTGTGTAGTTTGTGCGGTGACTGTGACTAAAAGCAGGAAAAAACAGTGCCAGTCTGATCACCTGTTTGTCTGCGGTTTGCTGCTGCTTTTACACCTTGTGTGTGTGCATGTGTGTGCGTATGTAAAAAAAAATACATGTGTGTGTGTGTTTGCGTGTGTGTGTGTGTGTGTGTGTGTGTGTGTGTGTGTGTGTGTGTCATTGGGTGTGCTGGGTGTATGTCTGCATGCATGTGTGTACATGTTGTGTCTGAACGCATGCTTGACTGTGTACGCTCGCAGCCTGGTGTAAGCCATTGCAAAAGCTGAGAAAACTGTAGAGACAATGAGGTACAGACAGGCAGGTGTGACACAGTAACCACAACAAAAAACACCACTAAATGATCCCATTCCAGAAAGCTTTCTTATTGATCATCCTTGCCTTCTGTACTACAGCAACAAGTCTGATGACAATGAACAATGCAGATGAAGTCTCAAACCTTGGACAATGACAATTTGAGTTCAGATACTGTGAAAAAGGAGGCACAGGGTAGTCTCTACTGAATCAGACAATGGCTTGTAGGCAGTGCATTGGCCTAGAAACACTTTACAGGCTGTCTCATTACAAACTGTTTGTCATACATTTAATCAATGTCATATACCCAAAAACGCCCGTGTCAATCCTTTGGTCAAAAATCACTGACAACAACATCAAATACAAACAAAGACATCTGACATATCCATCCAAGTCGTCTTTTTTTTTTTGTTGCCAACTCTTGCAGGTGATTAGGCAAAAAATCATTAAAAAAAGGAAAAAAAAAGCAAAGTTCACCTAAGACAAAAACACACACACAAAAAGTCATAACAGTTATTCACACACACACACACACACACACACACACACACACACACACACACTGCAGCACAAGACTCTTTTCTTTTTTTTCTCCCTAACTTTCAAAAATTCCTTGGTGAGACCATGGTGTGTGTGTGTGTGTGCGCGAGAGCGTGTGTGTGTGTGTGTGTGTGTAAAAAGCCCTGGCCAGGACGGAGACTGAACACACCATCCTGGCAACATGGATCCATCCACAGCATTCTATAGAAGACCCTGACAGCAGAGCATCACACAGTTGTTTCCTATCCACACTTGCATGGAAGGAAGCTGCAGCAGATCATGAGTAGGGTCAGTCGTGTATTGTACTGCCCCACACATCCAACAACTCAAACAGTTCCATCAATGATGCTTGCGCAAGATCTGCAGCATCAAATGGCAAGACAGAGTGTCCAACCTACAGGTCCTGAGAAGTACGGCTTACCCAGCATTGAGTGCATACTCGTCAAAAGCCAGCTCCGATGGACAGGATATATTGTATGTATGAAGGACAGCAGAATTCCAAAGATGCTGCTCTATGGACAACATGACCAAGGAAGGCCTCTCAAGAGATACAAAGACACCTTGAAAGCCAACCTCAGAAGCTGCAACACAGTGAAGACACTGCTTCCTGGGAAGACGTCGCCCTTAACAGAACACAGTGGAAGCAACAGTGTACCCGGGGCACAAAGACATTTGAGCACAACAGAGCAGCAGCCATCCAGGAAAAGAGGAATTGGAGAAAAGCGCGGCCCATCCTTGCAGGACTCCATTCCATGCAGTGTCTGTGGACCACTTTGTGCCTCAGGAATTGGTCGTACTTTCCACATGAGGATCCACATCATCACATGACCTGCCTGCCTACTCATCCGTCAGACATGACAGGAGAATCCAGAATCCAGAGGGTCAGTGGTATTAAGCTTCTAACAGTTCTACAGTCTGATCTGTTCAAATTGCTGAATCAAAAAAACCACCATGCCTTGATGTATATAGACTCACATACTCTCTCTGTCTCTCTTAACAACTTGCTGAGAGATGACTAGCTAAACAGGTCGACCTGCTGGTGAACCAAACAAAACAGTGTTTCAAAATGAAAAGAAACATGAAACAAACTGCAACATAACTTAAAACAACACTAAACACCAAAGTGTAAAGTTTCTTTTTTCTTTTTAAAGTAAAGCTGTTTCAATGTACAAATCAAACAGACAAGTAAATTTTTGACAAGTAAGTCATCTTCAGACTGTTACAAAACAGACCGAAAAATGCATGAACAATATTCCCCTGATAGCAGCCATGGGCCAGCATCAGGTTACAAATGACCAACAAAAACCCGCACAAAGCAATATCCAACAGACCAAACAATGCATAAAAATTGTTCTCACCTCACAGCAGTCAGCAGGACTGCTATCTGGTTGTTTGTACTAACTGGCTCTCTGAGCTGAACTGTTCTATGCTTTTTTAGTCAGTTGTTTGTGCTGATTGCCATAAGGGGAATACTGTTTTATGTAACCCCCATCCCCACCCCACCCCCACCCACACTTTTGTGCCAACTGCTATCAGGGACAGTATCGCATTATACTTTTTTAGGTCTGTTGTCTCTAACGTTTGAAGAAGACGTTTACTAAAAATTAACTCGTCTGTTTTCACATTTCTAATTATTTCCTATTTTAAATCTGTGTTACTTTGCAGCTTGACCTCGTTTGTTCATTCATCTTTTCACCTTAGTGCATTCAAACGCTCTGTGACCTTTTGAGAGACATCAACATAGCAGGCAGTGACTATACACTTGCTATTTTGTGTTTCCAAAACATGGAATCGCTCCCTGTTACAAGCCATAAAATGTGCAGCAAACAGTAAAAAAAAGTTTTGCATAGCTGCAGTATATAAACCATAAGATCAAAATAGATCTAGTTGCAAAGTGAAACGACTGCAGGCGGAAATCTAAACAAATCTTACACATAAATGTCAGCGAACCGCCCAGAGAAACGTGGACAAACGAGTCACAAGACAAACACACAACACGTTTCGACCTCTTAGGTCTTCCTCAGGTGAAACAAAGACGGACAAAATAACGAAAATGCACTTAGCTTTGATCGCTTCAGATTGCTTCTGAGTTCAGCGCAAGTTCATTCAACGCCTTCCTTGCGCTGAACTCAGAAGCAATCTGAAGCGATCAAAGCTAAGTGCATTTTCGTTATTTTGTCTGTCTTTGTTTCACCTGAGGAAGACCTATGAGGTCGAAACGCGTTGTGTGTTGTCTTGTGACTCGTTTGTCCACGTTTTCTCTGGGCGGTTCGCCGACACATTTATTTAAGATTCATAAGATCAAAAGCCTAAAATGAAAAAGACAGAAAAAAAACGCTTCACTGATCTCACAAACTACACAGGTTTGGTTTTAAAATGATGACAAACTGCAACTGTATCGAGTAGATGGATTTCCATAAACTATTTAACATTCAACCCTTCTTATATCTGATTAATATTAGAGGGAAAAACTCTACTCATAGTTCAGCATGCATTGATGTTTTCATGATTCAGCCTCCATGGATGCCATAGCAATGGCTGTTTTCTCCTGTCAATACTCACAAGTGTAAGAACAGCAATCGCTATTTTTTCTCCCTGTCAATATTCACAAGTGTAAGAACAGCAATCGTTGTTTTTCTCCTTGTCAATACTCACAAGTGTAAGAACAGCAATGGGCCGTTTCTCCCCGTCAATATTCACAAGTGTAAGAACAGCAATGGCTGTATCTCCCCGTCAATATTCACAAGTGTAAGAACAGCAATGGCTGTTGCTCCCCGTCAATATTCACAAGTGTAAGAACAGCAATGGCTGTTGCTCCCTGTCAATATTCACAAGTGTAAGAACAGCAATGGTTGTTGCTCCCTGTCAATATTCACAAGTGTAAGAACAGCAATCGCTGTTGCTCCCTGTCAATATTCACAAGTGTAAGAACAGCAATCGCTGTTTCTCCCTGTCAATATTCACAAGTGAGTAAGAACAGCAATCGCTGTTGCTCCCTGTCAATATTCACAAGTGTAAGAACAGCAATGGCTGTATCTCCCTGTCAATATTCACAAGTGTAAGAACAGCAATGGCTGTTGCTCCCTGTCAATATTCACAAGTGTAAGAACAGCAATGGCTGTTGCTCCCTGTCAATATTCACAAGTGTTAGAACAGCAATCGCTGTTGCTCAATATTCACCTGTCAATATTCATATTCACAAGTGTAAGAACAGCAATCGCTGTTGCTCCCGTCAATATTCACAAGTGTAAGAACAGCAATCGCTGTTGCTCCCTGTCAATATTCACAAGTGTAAGAACAGCATTCACTGAACATGTCCAAACACAGGAACAGAAATAAGAGTCATATCAGTAACAGGAACAGAACTAGAGTCATATCAGTAACAGGAACAGAACTAGAGTCATGTCAGTCACAGGAACAGAACTAGAGTCATATCAGTCACAGGAACAGAACTAGAGTCATGTCAGTCACAGGAACAGAACTAAAGTCATATCAGTAACAGGAACAGAACTAGAGTCATGTCAGTAAGGAACAGAACTAGAGTCACGTCAGTTACAGGAACAGAACTAGAGTCACGTCAGTCACAGGAACAGAACTAGAGTCACGTCAGTCACAGGAACAGAACTAGAGTAGAGTCAGGTCAGTCATATCAGAAACAGGAACAGAACTAGAGTCGTGTCAGTCACAGGAACAGAACTAGAGTCACGTCAGTCACAGGAACAGAACTAGAGTCACGTCAGTAACAGGAACAGAACTAGAGTCACGTCAGTAACAGGAACAGAACTAGAGCCATGTCAGTCACAGGAACAGAACTAGAGCCATGTCAGTCACAGGAACAGAACTAGAGTCATGTCAGTCACAGGAACAGAACTAGAGTCATATCAGTACAGGAACAGAACTAGAGTCATATCAGTAAGGAACAGAACTAGAGTCATGTCAGTCACAGGACAGAACTAGAGTCATGTCAGTCACAGGAACAGAACAAGAGTCATGTCAGTCACAGGAACAGAACAAGAGTCATGTCAGTCACAGGAACAGAACTAGAGTCATATCAGTCACAGGAACAGAACTAGAGTCATGTCAGTCACAGGAACAGAACTAGAGTCATGTCAGTCACAGGAACAGAACTAGAGTCATGTCAGTCACAGGAACAGAACTAGAGTCATGTCAGTCACAGGAACAGAACTAGAGTCATGTCAGTCACAGGAACAGAACTAGAGTCATATCAGTCACAGGAACAGAACTAGAGTCATATCAGTCACAGGAACAGAACTAGAGTCATATCAGTCACAGGAACAGAACTAGAGTCATATCAGTCACAGGAACAGAACTAGAGTCATATCAGACACAGGAACAGAACTAGAGTCATATCAGACACAGGAACAGAACTACAGTCATATCAGTAAGGAACAGAACTAGAGTCATGTCAGTCACAGGAACAGAACTAGAGTCATGTCAGTCACAGGAACAGAATTAGAGTCATGTCAGTCACAGGAACAGAACTAGAGTCATATCTGTAAGGAACAGAACTAGAGTCATATCAGTACCAGGAACAGAACTAGAGTCATATCAGTCACAGGAACAGAACTAGAGTCATGTCAGTCACAGGAACAGAACTAGAGTCATATCAGTAAGGAACAGAACTAGAGTCATATCAGTCACAGGAACAGAACTAGAGTCATATCAGTCACAGGAACAGAACTAGAGTCACGTCAGTCACAGGAACAGAACTAGAGTCACGTCAGTCACAGGAACAGAACTAGAGTCACGTCAACTACAGAACTAGAGCACACGTCAGTAACAGGAACAGAACTAGAGCCATGTCAGTCACAGGAACAGAACTAGAGCCATGTCAGTCACAGGAACAGAACTAGAGTCATATCAGTCACAGGAACAGAACTAGAGTCATATCAGTACCAGGAACAGAACTAGAGTCATATCAGTACCAGGAACAGAACTAGAGTCATATCAGTAAGGAACAGAACTAGAGTCATATCAGTACCAGGAACAGAACTAGAGTCATATCAGTAAGGAACAGAACTAGAGTCATGTCAGTCACAGGAACAGAACTAGAGTCATGTCAGTCACAGGTCACAACAGAACAAGAGTCATATCAGTCACACAGGAACAGAACTAGAGTCATATCAGTCACAGGAACAGAACTAGAGTCATGTCAGTCACAGGAACAGAACTAGAGTCATGTCAGTCACAGGAACAGAATTAGAGTCATGTCAGTCACAGGAACAGAACTAGAGTCATATCTGTAAGGAACAGAACTAGAGTCATATCAGTACCACGAACAGAACTAGTCATATCAGTCACAGGAACAGAACTAGAGTCATGTCAGTCACAGGAACAGAACTAGAGTCATATCAGTAAGGAACAGAACTAGAGTCATATCAGTCACAGGAACAGAACTAGAGTCATATCAGTCACAGGAACAGAACTACAGTCATATCAGTAAGGAACAGAACTAGAGTCATGTCAGTCACAGAAAGAGCAATCATCCATCAAACATCCCCTGTTATCATCGGCTGGTCCTTCCTATAAATCATCTGTAGGTGGCAATGCCTTTGACCTTGCTCAAGTCTCGTGCCAGTCGGTACAAGGAGTGCTTGAGGGCAGGAATGTTGCTATAGCAGCCAGCAGCGTCCGACCCAAACTCCTTGCGTTCCACAGCTGCCAGAAAAGCCAAACAACGGTGACAGAAATGTCAGTTGTAACAAAAAACACATGTGGTCTGCTGGCTGAAATACATGGCTAAACTGAATGTGCACAACTCATCACCATGACCCATGTTCTTTTCTTTTTTTTTTTTTTTTGCTGTCCCAACCTCTGCGCCACTTCAGAGGCAGTGCACCCACGCCGCTCATTCCGACACCCCGTCCACAGCCACAGCCCGGTCGGCCCCGCCGCAGCCCCGGGCACCGGCAATCCACATGGGAGCGGTCAATGTCAAGTCGCCATGAGGCAATCCACCAGAGGAGACACTGCACTGCTGCCGAGTCACTTCGGTGGTGTTCAGTGGCACCTGTTCTGATCTAACATACCCAGGACACCACCTACTAAGCCTCCTACTGATGACAATACTGCTTAGTCGCGGAGCCGGCGTGAGTGAGCTCTCTCCCTCCGGAGATGACCAATGTTCTTGATATCAACTGCAAGGTCCCCAACTAATTTCCACAGGTTCTCCTTAAACACAAAGCAAAACGCTCATTTTTGCTCACAAAGACAACCAAAACAGCATATGAAAGCTTTCTATGGCAGGATCAGAAAACTTTGAGTTCTATCAAAAACAGCCACTGTAAACATCACTAACTTTGGAGTCCTATCAATGGCA
The DNA here is from genome assembly GCA_016801955.1 of Conus betulinus. Taxonomy (NCBI): domain Eukaryota; kingdom Metazoa; phylum Mollusca; class Gastropoda; order Neogastropoda; family Conidae; genus Conus; species Conus betulinus. The sequence continues at coordinate 17,653 of JADBJO010024472.1, forward strand.
TCCACATATACCACATCATAAACTGTTCTAACTGGATTTTCCTCTCTCCCCCCTCTAAACTTTTGACAGGGGCGTGGGGTACCACCTAGTCTGGGTTCTATCAATAACATCCACATCCACAGTGGAGCCTCTCTCCCCCTCTAAACTTTTGGCAGGGGTGTGGGGTACCACTAGTCTTTTCAATAACATCCCTACTCTGGGATTTTCCCCTCCCCCTCTAAACTTTTGGACAGGGGCGTGGGGGTACCACCTAGTCTGGGTTCTATCAATAACATCCACAGTACCACATCATAAACTGTTCTAACTGGATTTTCCTCTCTCCCCCCCCCTAAACTTTTGGCAGGGTGTGGGGTACCACCTAGTCCGGGTTCTATCAATAACATCCACAGTACCACATCATGAACTACTCTGGATTTTTCCTCTCTCCCCCCCCTAAACTTTTGGCAGGGGGTGGGGGGTACCACTAGTCTGGGTTCTATCAATAACATCCACAGTACCACGTCATAACTACTCTGGATTTTCCTCTCTCCCCTTCTAAACTTTTGACAGGTATGTGGGGTACCATTCAGTCTTATGCATTAGAGTCTGAAATACAACTGAGGTTACAAAGAAGCAGGGGAAGAATACTCACTATCATCTGATTTACATGCTGGTGTTCATGTCAAAGTCTGTAGAAAATGAAGATGAAGCAGGACCAAAAAAAAAAAAAATGGCAGATGGTGGACGGAAAGAAAAGCTGGGTCAAGTACAGGAATACAGACATGAAGGGAGACTACTGGTGTGTGTCCTGTCAGAGGCACGCAGAGAGCATTTTCAGCCACAGCCAGCTCTTCCCCTGGGTTGCACGTGCTATGGGCTGAAATGGGAAAAACAAGGGACACAGTCCACTTTCATCCACTTCATCACCGGGGCATCTCTGAGTACTACTCAAATTTCCTCACTCGAGCAAACTACTGTGTACATATTTTTCAGGCTTGTTGTCCAGACCTCTTTAAAGCACCTGTTTGGAGTCTGGCACCATAGCATCATCTCATCTGCTCTGATTGCACAGAAAAATGTATAAAATCATACACTCCTTCATGCCCTGCTTTTTTTTTTTCTTTCTTTTTTTTTTTTTGTGACATCAATTTGGATTTCTTGTCAATGTCTATGGGGTAGTGAAATCATGTCAAAATCAATGGGTTGGTAAGTTCATGGGGACACTTCTGGAGCAGGGGTGACAACTCCCTAGCAGGCAGGTCCCCAGGTGGACAGATAGGGAGATGCCCCCAGATATGTGGGTTAGTTGCAATGTAAGTCAGCTTGCCTGGTTGAATAAGCAGTCCTGGACCAAGTGGCGATGTTCCTAGCAGGATGTGACCTGATAAGATGTTATCTCCACTGAAATACCCCACATGTCCTCTGACGGAAAATCATGCGATCAAGAGATGCGCTGTAAGCTGTAAGCCCTGGGGAAGGGCACACCAGTGAACAAACCATCCCCTCTGCTCACAGGGTAGGACTTCTTGGTCTTGAGCTAAGTGAACACAGAAAAACTGTCAAAGACTGAGTGTATCAGTTACTGCGCATGTTTGGGGGATAAATCAGGACACACACGTACCAACAATTATGGTTATGGCGACAGTCACTGGACGGCAGTGATGGCGTCCCCCACTTACTGTCTTAGATAGCTGACTTTGTCAGTGATGGTGTCCCCCCAATTACTGTCTTAGATGGCTGACTTTGTCAGTGATGGTGTCCCCCCAATTACTGTCTGTGATGGCTGACTTTGTCAGTGATGGTGTCCCCCCCCAATTACTGTCTTAGATGGCTGACTTTGTCAGTGATGGTGTCCCCCCCATTACTGTCTGAGATGGCTGACTCTGTAGGTGGTGCCCTGCGTACACTGGATCAGTGATGGCGTCCCCCCATTACTGTCTGAGATGGCTGACTCTGTAGGTGGTGCCCTGCGTACACTGGATCAGTGATGGCGTCCCCCCATTACTGTCTGAGATGGCTGACTCTGTAAGTGGTGCCCTGCGTACACTGGATCAGTGATGGCGTCCCCCCATTACTGTCTGAGATGGCTGACTCTGTAGGTGGTGCCCTGCGTACACTGGATCAGTGATGGCATCCCCCCCATTACTGTCTGAGATGGCTGACTCTGTATGGTGGTGCCCTGCGTACACTGGATCAGTGATGGCGTCTCCCCATTACTGTCTGAGATGGCTGACTCTGTAAGTGGTGCCCTGCGTACACTGGATCAGTGATGGCATGGCATCCCCCCATTACTGTCTGAGATGGCTGACTCTGTAAGTGGTGTGCCCTGCGTACACTGGATCAGTGATGGTGTCCCCCCATTACTGTCTGAGATGGCTGACTTTGTCAGTGATGGTGTCCCCCAGTTACTGTCTCAGATGGCTGACTTTGTCAGTGATGGTGTCCCCCCCATTACTGTCTGAGATGGCTGACTTTGTCAGTGATGGTGTCCCCCAGTTACTGTCTGAGATGGCTGACTTTGTCAGTGACGGTGTCCCCCCCATTACTGTCTCAGATGGCTGACTTTGTCAGTGACGGTGTCCCCCAGTTACTGTCTGAGATGGCTGACTTTGTCAGTGATGGTGTCCCCCAGTTACTGTCTGAGATGGCTGACTTTGTCAGTGACGGTGTCCCCCAGTTACTGTCTGAGATGGCTGACTTTGTCAGTGATGGTGTCCCCCCGTTACTGTCTGAGATGGCTGACTTTGTCAGTGATGGTGTCCCCCAGTTACTGTCTGAGATGGCTGACTTTGTCAGTGATGGTGTCCCCCAGTTACTGTCTCAGATGGCTGACTTTGTCAGTGACGGTGTCCCCCCAGTTACTGTCTGAGATGGCTGACTTTGTCAGTGATGGTGTCCCCCAGTTACTGTCTGAGATGGCTGACTTTGTCAGTGATGGTGTCCCCCAGTTACTGTCTTAGATGGCTGACTTTGTCAGTGATTGTGTCCCCCAGTTACTGTCTCAGATGGCTGACTTTGTCAGTGATGGTGTCCCCCAGTTACTGTCTCAGATGGCTGACTTTGTCAGTGATGGTGTCCCCCAGTTACTGTCTGAGATGGCAGACTTTTTGTTAGTGATGGTGTCCCCCAGTTACTGTCTCAGATGGCTGACTTTGTCAGTGATGGTGTCCCCCCATTACTGTCTCAGATGGCTGACTTTGTCAGTGACGGTGTCCCCCCATTACTGTCTCAGATGGCTGACTTTGTCAGTGACGGTGTCCCCCCATTACTGTCTCAGATGGCTGACTTTGTCAGTGATGGTGTCCCCCAGTTACTGTCTGAGATGGCTGACTTTGTCAGTGATGGTGTCCCCCCATTACTGTCTGAGATGGCTGACTTTGTCAGTGATGGTGTCCCCCAGTTACTGTCTGAGATGGCTGACTTTGTCAGTGATGGTGTCCCCCCATTACTGTCTCAGATGGCTGACTTTGTCAGTGACGGTGTCCCCCCATTACTGTCTCAGATGGCTGACTTTGTCAGTGACGGTGTCCCCCCATTACTGTCTCAGATGGCTGACTTTGTCAGTGATGGTGTCCCCCAGTTACTGTCTGAGATGGCTGACTTTGTCAGTGATGGTGTCCCCCCATTACTGTCTGAGATGGCTGACTTTGTCAGTGATGGTGTCCCCCAGTTACTGTCTGAGATGGCTGACTTTGTCAGTGACGGTGTCCCCCAGTTACTGTCTGAGATGGCTGACTTTGTCAGTGATGGTGTCCCCCAGTTACTGTCTGAGATGGCTGACTTTGTCAGTGACGGTGTCCCCCAGTTACTGTCTCAGATGGCTGACTTTGTCAGTGATGGTGTCCCCCCATTACTGTCTCAGATGGCTGATTTTGTCAGTGATGGTGTCCCCCCGTTACTGTCTCAGATGGCTGACTTTGTCAGTGATGGTGTCCCCCAGTTACTGTCTCAGATGGCTGACTTTGTCAGTGACGGTGTCCCCCAGTTACTGTCTGAGATGGCTGACTTTGTCAGTGACGGTGTCCCCCAGTTACTGTCTCAGATGGCTGACTTTGTCAGTGATGGTGTCCCCCAGTTACTGTCTGAGATGGCTGACTTTGTCAGTGATGGTGTCCCCCAGTTACTGTCTGAGATGGCTGACTTTGTCAGTGATGGTGTCCCCCAGTTACTGTCTGAGATGGCTGACTTTGTCAGTGATGGTGTCCCCCAGTTACTGTCTGAGATGGCTGACTTTGTCAGTGATGGTGTCCCCCAGTTACTGTCTCAGATGGCTGACTTTGTCAGTGATGGTGTCCCCCAGTTACTGTCTCAGATGGCTGACTTTGTCAGTGATGGTGTCCCTCAGTTACTGTCTCAGATGGCTGATTTTGTCAGTGGTGCCCTGCATACACTGGATCAGAGCAGGTAGAACTGATCACCAACCAAATGACACGGCAACAAAGCTGAGTCTATCTTATAATGCCTGGTACTGACTGTTCCCAAAGAACTGCCATCACTTGGGGATAATCCTGTACGTGGCTGTGTATGGGAAGCTGGAGTGAGCAGCATAGGAGTTGTACTACAGAGCATACCATACAGCACAGATGATGAGACGGCCAATACACGCACACACACACACAAAAAAGAAACCAACCGCTGAAAGTAAATATCAGCGACAACAACTTGCCCAAAGCAAGAACAAAATGTCTAAAACTGCTGTGCATGGCTGCATCCTGTGTGTAATACTATAAAAGCCCCCCCCCCCCCCCCCCTCTCCCCCCCAAGCATTTTTGTCTTCCCCTTGTACCACACTTCTCCCAATTTCCACACTGACTTTCAATGCAAGTGGCTCTCTAGTCTTCTACAAGCTCCTCAGAGTGTTGCAGGCAGTGCCTTTCACACTGACGGACTGCCTGACCCCACCACCCACAGTGGTCAAGGCTTAACTACACTGTGCCAGTCTGTGGCCTGTGCCCGCCCCTAAACACCTCAGAACTCACCAGTGATCTGCAGCTCCAGCTCGTCCAGCTGGTGGGACAGGTCGTCATGGATACCTCGCACGTAGTGCAGAATTGACAGCTTGCAGTCGGCGAAGGGGTCGTGGTACACCGTTGACACTGGCTCCTCCTGGGACAGGACGACACAGCACATAACACATGAATGGTGTGATGAACAGAACAGCTGGTCTTCTCCAACAGTCTGTTCACCTCAGGATCCCCAACCATACCAGTACCGTCTTCATCTTGGGAGTCTTCTCAGCCAGTTCAGTCTCATGTTCATCACATGATACAGCCAAGCCTAATAATACACAGGGCTTTTTCTCAGTTTCAGGGCCGTCACCAAATATTAAAAAAAAAGTACACACAAAAATGTGCAACATAGTAATAAAAAAAACTAGCATTTCAAGCTGGATAAAACTTGCCCAAGTTGAGCTGTCGGCCATTTTGCTTAGCTTACAGTACTTGGTCTTTTAAAAAATGAAAAAAAAAAAGAAAAAGTTACAAAATCATTAAGAAACGCCTGAATGCCAGAAAAAATGAACAAAATGGCCACATCAGACATCAAGGCAGAAGAAACACCTTGCCTCTGCTCCAGTGGTTCTCTGGCTTGCTGCAAGATTACAGAACAGGTTGTCACAGGAAACTAAGTATATAGACTTTCGACTTTTTGATAGGTCACAAAGGCAGAAAAAAAAAAATATTTCATTCGGATTCTAGCTCAGACAGATATCCAACAAAATTAAAAAGATCAAAAAGATCTGGTTCTGAGAGAGTGACAGCAGCAGACTGTGCACAAGCACAGAATGTCCTTAAGGCAGCGACACAATCTACAGTGAAGAAGCACTAAATGTCTGCATCCAGGAGTCGGCCAGCTCAGTAAAGATTCTGGGCTGTCAGGAACTAAAAGTAACATGGAATCATCACATTTTATTAAAAGAGTTTAGAATTCTGAGTTATTTTTTTCCTTCCGCATGAATTAAATAACCAAGATAACACTGTGACAACAAACTAAATGTACAGACTCTACTTTTTCAAAAGGCTACCTGGCAAACATTTTTCTGTGTGTTTCTGTTTAGATCCCGGTAAAAAAAGATATGAAACAAAAATATAAAAGACAAAAAAAAACTGATTCAGAGAGAGTGACAGCAGAAAATGTGTGCACATGCACAGAATTACCTTAAGGCAGGGATATAATCCATACTGAAAGAATCTCTGGAGTCAGCTAGCACAACAACCATCCCAAGTCTCAGGCCAGCTCAACAGTCTCAGGCCATCATTAAGTCTCAGCCCAGCTCAACAACCATCCCCAGTCTCAGGCCAGCTCAACAACCATCACTAAGTCTCAGGCCAGCTCAACAACCATCCTAAGTAACACTACAGGCCAGCTCTACAACCATCCTAAGTGTCAGTAAACTAAAAGAATATGTGGCCTCAGGTGGAATCATTATATTTATAATTACAAGAGAAGTACTGAAAGTCTGGTCATTTGCTCTGCACAAATCAAAGAACAAAGGGAACTTGTGAAGGTATTTTGTTAACACTTTTTGAAAGTTTTCCAAGAAATGAACAGGATTCATTTCAGAGCTTGCGATAGATTCACTCACATGAAGCGTTTCACTATTATACTAGGTGACATCAATGCCCACAGCAGGTGAGATTAATTCTTAGGGTGTCATATTTGCTCTTTGCATAAAAGCCAGTGAAAGGCAGGCTGCCGATATTGCCAAATTGTGAGGTACTTTGAGACAGTACTCTTCAGCGTCCAAGCAATCTCTCTTGTCTCAAGACAAAAAAAACATACAAACAAATCATCATCTAACGTCAGTGCCCAAAGATTCCTGTGAGAACACTTCTCGTTTCTATGCACTGCCCCCCCCCCCCCCCCCCCCCCCCCCCTTCAACTCTTCCCCTTCTCCTCACCTGGAAATGATAGCACAACCAAGCACTTCAGGCTGTTGGACCTGCCATACATTTACTACAGAGGAGGTTCCTCAAATAGTGAGTTACGGAAGAAAAAACAAAACTGAAGACTCAGACCAGCACATCCATACAGCAAGAATAAACAAAAGCATGTGGTATGGGGGTGGGGTTTAACCCGACAGCAGCGCACTGATGACTTTGTTACTCACAGCACAGTCTGCTGGGATTGGAACTGGAAGCATCTGTGCAGTGAAAGTAGGGTGTCCATGGCAAAACTGAGGAGGGTAGAAGAAAATGACCGATACAAAGAGCTGTTAGAAAGGCTGCATTACGACAGGGTCAGAGGGTGCATGGCTAAGTGATATTGAGTCAGAGGTATTTCAGCAATCACTGGCTGTGCCAGCAAACACAGTGTGTTGAGGCATGTGGCTTCCTGCGTGAACTCAACAGAGGTACATTCCAGGAAATGATTTTGTTTTCAGAAATGATTAGCATGTGCATGTGTGAGTGAATAAGATAGAGAGGGACTGTGTGTGTGTGTTGTGGGGGGGTGCGTGTTGTGTAATCTGATCTGTGAGGTTTAAATATCAACAGATTTTGCTCTTG
>JADBJO010024473.1:12500-20000 GCA_016801955.1 Conus betulinus
CCCCTAATTAGACAACCGAGCCAACAAGCCCTAACCAAACAACTGAACTAACCAACCCGAACCAAACAACTGAACTAAATAAAAACATAGGTTTCTGGATTCTGGATTCGACATTAGAAAAGTACCTAGACTCAGAATCAGACTTAGAACTCAGAACAGTGGTCAGGATCTGATTGTAGATGGAGAGAAGTTCAAAGCCTTGATCTCTGTTCAGGCTGGGGCGTCTGGTCTTGACTTCGATGACTTCTTTAACTTTTCTTATGTGAGGAAGGGCTCTGTAGATCTACAACCGTTCACCCCACACAACAGTCGCCCCACCAGGCCTCGCTGCCACAACAGCAACAGTGAGCTGATGAAGACAGGGCGACCCTGTCGAAATATTCTCCAGTGAGTTTTTGATTCTGAGTCCTTAACTACTTTTCTGAAACAACTGAACTATCCACCCTTTACCAAACATCTGAAGGAAACATCCAGCCCAACCAAGCATACACTGCAAGCCTGACACAACACCACCCTGTTGATGATTGACTCTCCCGTCGTGTCCGACGGATCATTGGGTAGGCAGGTCATCTGCTGATGTGGGTCCTCATGAGGGAATGAAGACCAATTCCTGAGGCACAAAGTCGTCCACAAACGCTGCATGGAATGGAGTCCTGCAAGGATGGGCCCCGTCTTCTCCGATTCCTCTTTTCCTGAATGGCGGCTGCTCTGTTGCACTCAAATGTCTTTGTGCCCTGGGTACACTGTTGCTTCCACTGTGTTCTGTCAAAGGGCGACATCTTCCCGGGAAGCAGTGTGTCGATGTTGCAGCTTCTGAGGTTGGCCTTCAAGGTGTCTTTGTATCTCTTGAGAGGCCTTCCTTGGTCACGTGTTGTCTTCCTTCAGTTGTCCACAGAGCAGTATCTTTCGAATTATCTTGTTTTCCATACAGACAACGTGTCCCGTCCATCAGAGCTGGCTTTTGATGATTAAACACTCAATGCCTACTTCCCTACTAGAGCGTGAGCACAGTATACGCCAACTCTTTGTAAGACGTCTTGACTAACGTCCTTAGGATTTCCTGTCATGATCAAGGACGTAGTGTATCCACAAAGAACACCGCCAATCTCCCTCTTACTTCTTTTCTAACACACAGGAACAAAAACGGCAAGCACGCCTTTCTTGACATCCACCTGTGCCATATAGCGCCAGATTCATAAAGAAAAGAAAAAAACACACACCTTCGACATTTTGTCTGTATTCGGTGCTGGACAAACTCACCGCTGTTTCATACTAAGAACACAGCTACTGACGCCCACACACACCTACACCCACCCCACCCACATCACACCACACACACACACACACACACACACACACACACACACACACACACACACACACACACACACACACGCACACACAACATACACACGCGCGCGCGCGCGCGAAGAGATGAAGGAGGCCAACGCATATTCAAATATTCAGAGTTGTAGCCAAAGCCAAACGTTTATATTGGTCATCCTTCTGTGACAAAGAGGTTTCTCAGCATAAAGATTTTCAGAAAGTGTGGAAAAAATTCCGGACATGGAACATGGGTTAAATCTTCCTCGATGCCCCATTAAAACTGGATAAAAAAAAAAAAAAAAAAAAAAAAAAAAAAAAAAAATTCAAACTTCAGCGGAAAAGACAGAAAAACATTTGCTGATATATTCTCAAGGACAGTGCGAATGGAAAGTCTTCACCAGAACGTAGACAGCTTCGAGGAGAAGAGGAAGAAAAGAAACATCCCATAATAAGCCAAATGCAAATAGTGATCTTTTTGTCAATGCACCTATACATTAAATGAGGTGAATAATGCTGTTTTCTCATTAACTAACAAAACATCATCTGTAGGGTTAGATGCAATTTCAAATTATATGTTGAAACACTCACCAACTAATTTCATAAAAGTTTTCCAAACAATATTTCAACAGAGACTTAGTCAGAGGGTTTTTATGCCAGGAATATGGAAACAGTCAGTAATAACTTCTATGTTAAAACGAGGTAAACCTGCCACAAATGTAAATAGTTACCGACCAATAGCTTTAACCTCTCATGTCTCTAAACTAATGGAAAAGGAAGATCAGTCATCGACCATATGTGGTTAAAATAACCACACAAATTAAAAACCAACTTGCAAAACGAAAAAAGCGTTTTGGCTACATTTTTTTTTAATGTTAAAAGAGCTTTTGACAGTGTTTGGCATACAGATTGCTATTCAAATTAAAAAACATCGGTCTATCTGTCTATCTTTATTGTTATATCAGATAATTTGTTCGAGACAGATTTGTTATTGAAATTAAGAAACATGGGTCTATCTGACAATCTTTATTATTATATCAGATAATTTGTTCAAGACAGATTAAAGTAGAAAATGCATACTCTGAACTTAAATCATTACACATGGGAATTCCACAAGGTTCTGTGATAGCTCCAATGTTGTTTAACTTTTTACTCTGTAATCTTCTAAAACATATAAGCCAAAATGTCACAGCTGTGCAGTATGCTGGCGATCTGTGCATATGGATGAACACTTCGATAAGGAAAATACTCCTAAAAGAACACTTTACCAGTCTTAACAGTCTTGGTAGATACATGATTGAGAATGGTCTAATGTTTTCTTGTGAGAAAACATACATGGTGTTACTTAACAATGGCGCCGATACAAGCGATTTGCCCTATTTTAAAATGGATGCAGTCACGCTTGACTACAAACTTTCAGTTAAGTTATAAGGAGTATATTTTCAAATCTAAATTAACGTGTAACTTTCATATTCAGTACCTTCTGAACAAAGCTAGAAAAAACACTGCACTTTTTTAATTATCAGTAAACAAAGCTGGTGTCAGGATATAAACAATCTAAAACATTTAGCCACATCACTAATCCGGTCAAAATCATGCTATGCACAAGGGGCTTTCCTCAGTGCCTCTAAACACCTGTTACAAAAGCCGCCAAGCATAGATAGTAAAGCCTGTAACTATGCCTCAGTCTTCCGTTGCATGCTTCAACTTACCGAACTTATACAGAAATTAATATTTCACCATCAGACGAACATAGAAATCTGACGCTTGCCAAACATGTAATGAAGTGTTCAACGCTCATAGAAAAACAAAATGAGATTGCTATAAAACCTGAATCTCATTATCCAAAAGAACTCAGACTATTTGGTCACATTACACCATTGGTTCTTGTACAGAAAACCTTTCAAAGAGTCAACAGTCAGTTCTGAGACATTAGCGAAGGGTGGCCTTGATTTCTCCTCCAGCTTGGGAAAGAAACAGGGCACATTTTGATCTTGATCACACTGAGGTGAGCAAAACTGACCAGCCAAATATTTCATCTTATTCTGTAAAGATGCGTATACGAGAGAAATTTCCTCAGCATCTTAAAGTTTACACAGATGGTTCAGTATTGTCTAATAATTAGTCAGGTTCTGTTTTTGCCATACCATCACAAAAGGTTGAAAAAAGATACATTCCATCGGAAAAAAGGCAGATCCATATTTGTCGCCGAAATGATAACTGTTATTATGGGTTGTCACATTCAATTGACTTGCCACCATCAATATTTAAAGTAGTATTTGTGTGGATTCAGCAAACCATAATATTTCCAAATACCGTTCGAACAACTTTCTTGTAAATGAAAAATACCATCTTATTCACGTTTTGATATTTAAAAGAACTGATGTCACCTTCTGTTGGATTCCATCGCACTGTGGTATTTTGGGGTGATGAGCTCGCTGAGAGATGCGCAAAGAGAGGAGCCAGAAATGAAAAGTGCGCCACGGTATTGACTATATCCTTTTCTTTACCTGGAGTCAATCAATTATTAAAGAAAAGCGTCTGGTGCCGATTCAGAAAACACTACAAAAATACGTTGCTTGGTGTAGATGATAAGAATACTCATTTAATTGATTATGTACATGTAAACAGCATTCCTCATTGACAAGTGAAAGATATGTACCAGTAGAGAAACTTCATTTCAATATTTCATGAATTAAAACTTGATGCCTTACAAATATACAGAGCAAAATGTATTCGTGGAGAACGACGAATAACCAGCAAGCATTTGCTGTTTGACTGTTTACCTCCCCAAGCTCATTTACCACCATTGTCTGGCATGTCTTTGTGTGATGTCTTTTCAGATTTAAAGTTTACCTTCATGTTGTTTTTTTTCCCCTTAAATTTGTAGCCCAGTTCAGCATTTACTTTTACCTTATTTGCAATAATGTTGCAGGGATGTTTGGAGGGACATTTATATGCACTTAGATAATCACATTTACGCATACACTTCCATAGTCACAGATATTTCTCTCTCTCTCTCTCTCTCTCTCTCTCTCTCTCTCTCTCTCTCTCTCTCTCTCTCTCTCTCTCTCTTCGTCTAATATCACATACGTGAACAGACGTAAAACTGAAGTACTACTGCTACTACTACTGCTGCTGCTACTACTACTACTACTACTACTACTACTACTACTACTACTACTACTACTACTACTACTACTACACACAAAGTTAAGAATAGTTGGACATAGTGTAAGTGTTTATTATCATTTTCACATCGTCACATTTTTTACCCGCGTGTAAATATAACTTTTTTTCAGTATTTTTTTTTAACCATCCAACCTCCTGATTACAACTGTAGTTTTCCCTTTATTCTTTTTTCTTTCTTTCCTTTCTTTTTTTTTATGGCGCCTCCATCCTCCTATTTTTCCCCCACCTTTTTCCCCTGCTCTTTCCTTCTGAGTTTACTCTCACGCACCATTCAAATCTGTTGATTCTATCGTTAATGTAGAAAAAAAAAAAAAAAAAAACAGAATTGTTCAAGACTTCCTCACCGCTGACCCTCTTCCTTTCCCCTTCCCTCCTGTCTCTTCACACGATGATGGTCAACGTGAGCAGAGGAAATTCCTACTCAATCTGCTTCAAACAATTTTCAGACATGGTGCCATGATGAAGACTGCAAGTGGTGTTTGCTATAGAAAGACGTAATATCTGTAATGTTATTACCCGCTCCTCTCCCATGCAAATGGCTGGCTTTCTTATTGTTTATATTTTCATACTATGGACATGTTTTCTATACTTCAATAATTCGTTTTTCTGATTACTTTGTTCATTTTCGACAATCGTGAGAACATAAACAGATGCCAAACACACACACACACACACACACACACACACACACACACACACACACACACACAGAGGAGGCACACACACATACACACACACTCATACGCGCGCACACACACACACACACACACACACACACACACACACACACCACACACCACCACCACCACCACCACCACCACCACCACCACCACCACCACCACCACCACAACACACACACACACACACACACACACACACACACACACACACACACACACACACACACACACACACGCACGCACACACATCTACGTACTGCAGACTGAATCGAAGTCACAGACAAGTCCTGTCCGGCAAAACGTTTTCTTGTCTGCATCACACAGTTCTCCAACTCGTATCCCTACAACACAGTGTACATTATGTACATTATCAGCCATGTTGTCTGCATCACACAGTTCTCCAACTCGTATCCCTACAACACAATGTACATTATGTACATTATCAGCCATGCTGTCTGCATCACACAGTTCTCCAACTCGTATCCCTACAACACAGTGTACATTATGTACATTATCAGCCATGTTGTCTGCATCACACAGTTCTCCAACTCGTATCCCTACAACACAATGTACATTATGTACATTATCAGCCATGTTGTCTGCATCACACAGTTCTCCAACTCGTATCCCTACAACACAGTGTACATTATGTAATTATCAGCCATGTTGTCTGCATCACACAGTTCTCCAACTCGTATCCCTACAACACAGTGCACATTATGTACATTATCAGCCATGTTGTCTGCATCACACAGTTGTCCCAGTGGTATCCCTACAACACAATGTACATTATGTACATTTTCAGCCATGTTGTCTGCATCACACAGTTCTCCAACTTGTATCCCTACAACAACACAATGTACATTATGTAATTATCAGCCATGTTGTCTGCATCACACAGTTCTCCAACTCGTATCCCCTACAACACAGTGTACATTATGTACATTATCAGCCATGTTGTCTGCATCACACAGTTCTCCAACTCGTATCCCTACAACACAATGTACATTATGTACATTATCAGCCATGTTGTCTGCATCACACAGTTGTCCCAGTGGTATCCCTACAACACACAGTGTACATTATGTACATTATCAGCCGTGTTGTCTGCATCACACACTGTTGTCCCAGTGGCATGCTAACAACACACAGTGTACATTATGTACATTTTCAGCCATGTTGTCTGCATCACACAGTTGTCCCAGTGGTATCCCTACAACACATACTATACATTATGTACATTATCAGCCATGTTATCTCCGTCACACAGTTGTCCCAGCTGTATCCCTACGACATAGTGTGCATCATGTACATTATCAGCCATGTTGTCTCCGTCACACAGTTGTCCCAGCTGTATCCCTACAACATAGTGTACATTATGTACATTATCAGCCATGTTGTCTCCGTCACACACAGTTGTCCCAGCTGTATCCCTACAACACACACTATACATTATGTACATTATCAGCCATGTTATCTCCGTCACACAGTTGTCCCAGCTGTATCCCTACGACACAGTGTACATTATGTACATTATCAGCCATGTTATCTGCATGTTGTCATCACTCATGGACAATGTTTGTGATGACATCATCCATGGACATTGTGTGTGATGACATCATTCATAAACAATGTCTGCGATGACATCTTTCATAGACAATGTCTGTTCCCTGGCTAATTAAAACTCCTGTGAGCATCAGAAGCCATGTCAGATACCCCCCCCCCCCCCCCCCCCCCCCCCCCCCCCCCCCCCCCCCCCCCCCACCCCCCCTCCATCTTAAGTCAGAACATCTATCAACAAACGTCACACCGTTGTAATCAGCGCCAATCCGAGGCCATTCCCAGCGGGTTGTCGTCTGGCAGCTCTGACATATTATCCCCAAGTATCGATGTTAGAGGATTTGCTGCAGGATGAACCAGTATGTGACTGTACACAGAACGTAAAGCAAATAATAACATGACGTGGAAAATGAGAGAGAGAGAGAGAGAGAGAGAGAGAGAGAGAGAGAGAGAGAGAGAGAGAGAGAGAGAGAGAGAGAGAGAGAGAGAGAGAGGGGGGGGGGGGTGAAAGAGTGTGTCAGAGAGAGAGAGAGAGAGAGGCAGACAGAAAGACAGACAGACAGACAGGCAGCAGCAAGAGAGACGTATAGACCGACTGCCTTACTGCAGCTGTGAGTTAACGGGATCACAGATCATTTCAGTGTTGCAGTCAGAATCCTGTGAGCAATCTTCACCCACGTCTTTAGCTGAACACACACACACACAAACACACACATACACACACACACACACACACACACACACA
>JADBJO010024474.1:0-2500 GCA_016801955.1 Conus betulinus
CAGTGTCGCGGACAAACTGTTCTCAAACAACTGGTCTGTGATCAGGACCGATTCATCACAGATTCGCGCAAACTGCTTGTTTACATGTGGTCCGATGCCACTGCGACTGCGCAACAAAATCTGGCGCGAAACGGGACCGAAAATAGCCACCGCGTTGGTACAATGCTTAACAGCTTCAGAATTGGCCTCTGAACTGGACAAACCGGTAGGCGTATCAAGTAATCCGTTTGTGGCACGCACGCGCGAAGTCGCTGCGTTGTTGACCGTTCTCTGAATATGTCGCATTTTCAGGTCGCTTTTGATGGCCTCCACACGGTGAGTTCGGCTATATTTTGTTATTTACCGTTAGGACGATCAATTTTTCTGACAATTTGCCGTTCAGTTGTATGGCTTAAGATTTTTTCGTCTGCTGATCTGGGCTAAGTTTGTTCGTGAACCGACCATTAACAATTTCTGTCAGTTCCTCTCTCAATTTATTCGCCTACACGTTCCTTCGTACCTCAATTCAGCAGCTATTTCTTTCAGCAAGATCAGATTTGTCTATGATTGATCAGCTTTTTTATTCTGCGGCGCAAAAACCTGTGCCTCTTTTTCCTCTACTTCTTCGAGTTCCCCATCTTCTCTCAGCTCCAAAATATCACAATTGTGTTTCCTGTTTTGACTCTGAATTGTCTCCAGAAACCCGGGCAAATTTAGCAGGTTCTGTGGCGCCATCTTCGTCTGGAAGTTTCCTGTTAGGCCTAAGTAGTCACGCTAAGGTCTAGATTTTTTTGTTCCAGCTCGCACCTAGCTCTTGAATCAGGCTTCTAACTGATTCTGAGACTGTTGAGGGCCCGTTGCTGTCTGTGTGTTCTGAAAGACCCTCCAAAGTGGCTACTGAAAGAGCCGCCGATGTGTGCTCAAAGATTCAGCTTCTGAAAGAGTTGAGCACAAAGGATCTGGACTACCGGTATCGATCAGAAAGCAGACTACTCTAATATGAACTTTGGAATATTTATTTTTTAGATTGTTAGATTCTTTCAGTCCTAATGTGATGATGATGTTTATTACTGACCTGAAAGGAATTGTGAAGGTCCAAGGAAATTATTCACGCTAGATATCTATCACTAAAAAAACCCACTTTCATGCGTCCGTCTGGCTCTGTGTTTTGGCTTCACTGGGGCGCACGCGTGGTTTCGTCCTCGACATGATAACGTCTGACCAATCAGCAGACGAGTAATAATCTAATTAGAAAAAAAATTCTTGTATAAACACATTTGATACAATCGGGTTTGAAATACATTGACTTTAAGACCTGTTGAAAATAAGATTACCTTCAATTGCAAAGAAGTGAGTGAGAGCGAGCTCACGAGCGAGTGAATGAGAGAGAGAGAGAGAGAGAGAGAGAGAGAGAGAGAGAGAATGTGTGTGTGTGTGTGTGTGTGTGTGTTTGTCTGTCCGTTTGTCTGTCTGTGGCTCTAAACAGATAAACAAAAACTCTTTCTCTATCATTACCAAACGAATATAAGTTTTTTAAAATGAGTTATGAAATAAAATTGTCTTCACCTGAAATAAGGAGAGTAAGGGGCAGACAGCGGGAGAAAGGAATAGCTCGAAAGCGCTTATGCATGCGCGAGAGAGAAAGACAGACAGACAGACAGACAGAGGGAGAGAGAGAAAGTGAGAGAGAGAGGGGAGAGAGAGAGAGAGAGAGAGAGACAGACAGACAGACAGACAGACAGACAGACAGACAATCAGAGAGAGAGACAGACAGACAGAGAAAGAGAGACAGATAGACAGACAGACAGATGGACTGACTGAGAGACAGACAGACTGACCGAGACTAAAACAGAGATAGAAATCAAACTCACGTTGTTTCTTGACCCGCTTGCCCAGGACCTGTGTTGGTCACATCAAATGTCACATCAATTATGAAAGTATTGATGTGAGAATCAGAGGTAAACACAGGACCTGTGTTTGGTCACATAAAAATGTCACATTCAATTATGAAAGTATTGATGTGAGAATCAGAGGTAAACACAGGACCTGTGTTTGGTCACATCAAATGTCACATTCAATTATGAAAGTATTGATGTGAGAATCAGAGGTAAACACAGGACCTTTGTTTGGTCACATAAAATGTCACATTCAATTATGAAAGTATTGATGTGAGAATCAGAGGTAAACGCCCTAGTGCAAGAGGATGAAGAGAGCAACAGCGAGCCAGCTACCGAGAGCATGAAGGAGGGGGAGAGAGAGAGAGAGAGAGAGAGAGAGAGAGAGAGAGAGAGAGAAAGAAGAGATTGAGAGAGAGAGAGAGACGGAAGAGAGAGGGGGAGAGAGAGAGAGCTAAGGAAGAGAGAGACAGAAAGAGAGAGAGAGAGAGAGATTATGAAGGCGGAGAGAGAGAGAGAGATAGAGAGAGAGAGAGAGAGAGAGAGAGAGAGAAAGCGCAGCGAGATAGACAGACAGATGGACAGAAGAATAACAAATACTGATGTAAAAACAGAGAGAGAGAGAG
>JADBJO010024474.1:5000-12500 GCA_016801955.1 Conus betulinus
AATCATTTCTATGTCCTACACCCTTCTGTGAGCCTTTCACAATCATCTGTATGACCTATATCCTTCTGTGAGCCTTTCACAATCACCTGTATGCCCTACATCCTTCTGTGAGCCTTTCACAATCACCAGTATATCCTATATCCTTTTGTGAGTCTTTCACAATCACCTGTATGTCCTGCATCCTTCTGTGAACCTTTCACAATCATCTCTATGTCCTACATCCTTCTGAGAGCCTTTCACAATCACCTGTATGTCCTACATCCTTCTGTGAACCTTTCACAATCACCTGTATGTCCTACATCCTTCGGAGAGCCTTTCAGGCATGTGGGGTGGCGTCCAGTGGTCAACCATGAGTTTGTTGTGTGTTTTCTTGTTGTTGTTGTTGTTGTTGTTGTTGTTGTTGTTGTCGTTGTTGTTTTTACTCTCTTTGTTTTAATTTTAAATTCTTGTGAATGTTGATCCCAGTTTCTGTTGTTTCCTTGGTGGTGTATTTATTTGTTTTAATCTTGACTTCTTATGAATGCTTATCCGATTTACTGTTGTTTGTTGTGACTGCTTGCGTATTTGATCGTGTGTTCGTTCGTTCATTTGTTTGCTTTAATTTGTAACTACTTAATGTCGATCCCCTTTGTTGCTTGTTTGTGAGTGTGTTGACTTGTTTTGGTTGTTTTCATTTTCAGTTCATGTGAATGTTGATTCCAGTTACCAGCCACCATAGGCTGCGTCTTTTTATAGTCACCTGTGGACATATGGACCAGTTCTAGTCTACCATCAGTGTGCTGGAGTATCATGACTACACATCATAATGAACACAACAGACTGACCATTGACATATGGACCAATTCTGGTCTACCATCAGTGTGCTGGAGTGTCATCACCACACATTATATTGAACACAACAGACTGACCATTGACATATGGACCAGTTCTAGTCTACCATCAGTGTGCTAGAGTATCATGACTACACATTATAGCGAATGCAATAGAGTAACGAATGATAGAAGAAGCAAAGCAAAAGGCAATGTAACAGTAACCCCTCATTACCCCTCAGTGTGACTCGGAACACAAAACTCTCTTCACCGAAATCATTGGCAGTAGTGTATGTGTAGAACCCTTCTGCACTTGAATCGTTGACTCTGTCCACAGTGACGTTACACTTGACGGCATAGTCAGCGTAGGTGTTGGTGCACGTGGCGCTCAACTCAATGCTGTTTGGGACAGGTTGGCTCCTGCCCAAGGTCTGCGTTTTCCCAAGGTACTGGAAGCGGTGTCTGTCTGGCAGGGGGAAAGCTTCCAGAGAGAAAGCCACACTGACTGCTTTGTCCATGAAGGTCACTGTGGGAATCACTGGGTCTGCACTGCTGGAGCGTGGTTTGCCTGGCAGTCAGTCAACATAGGATTTAAGGCCCTGCAGTCACTTCATTCAGCCAGTGGCAGTCAGTCAACATAGGATTTAAGGCCCTGCAGTCACTTCATTCTGCCAGTGACAGTCAGTCAACATAGGATTTAAGGCCCTGCACACACTTCTTCAGCCAATATATAACGGTTGAAAATAACGTAGATGACATACGTTTCTGCGTACGCTAAACCGATGACCTCCTCAGTACAAGGTAAGTGTAGCAGCCTAGCTTATAAGAGTTTGTTGTAGATCCAGTGGTAGGAGTTCGACTTGCAGATGACAAAATACACCAGGCGGTATTGAAACGAAGAGGATCCTTTTATTTACATGCGTTGAAGAATACAGAAACAAACGATCCACTGACTTCAGGCTCAGTAAGACGTACACGAACTCAGTCGTACATGCAACAGGAAATAATCTGCTAATGACAGCTTCTCGTCGACTACACTCAAACTCGATGAAGATTCGATTACTTCTGTGCTCGACAATGACTACAACTCTTCAACAAATCGTATTTTCTCTCTCCCATTCAGTCGCACAGCTCCCATTTATTTTATATGTCATCTAAAAATATTCTCAAACATACTCGATTATTCATTTCTGGAATATTCTGCATATCATTAAGCTTACCCAATGAAATTGTGACGAGCGTATGCGAATGTAATTCTGCCAGCTTCTACAACACTCTCGGGACTTCTGTAATGCACTAGTAACTTACAGAAACCTGGTGGACATTCTAACATAATCTTGGATACCCTACCCACAATGTCAATCGCTACAAAGACTGAACAGTTAGGCGTAAGTTCACTTTCCAAATGTTTTAAATGAATCAACAATAGCAGTACAATGACCGGAAATGCAAAGATCTAAAAGCGACTAATAAAAGGAGGCTCGTAACTCCTCATTATTGCTATGACGTCTTTAACAACAGTTCCTCCTCTCTTGTCTCCCTTTTAAGTTGTAATATAAGTTCCCACTTAAAAAAAAATGCCAGATAAAAACAAGAAAAACAACTTTTACAATTTAAAAGAAATGTCACATGACTTTAAAATAAAGATTCAGTGGCGACACACACCCGGTTCAAAGTTTACAACCAGTACAAATGTCATTAATTCATGAACGACTTAAAAAGTCTGCAACCAGATGTCTGTGCCTTTCACATATTCAACCCTTCATATCACAGTTCTGAAGGTACATGGTCCAGCGCATGACCCTTATGTTCACAAACTTGGCAGATGCTTATTAAAAATAAATAAATAAAAAAGAGAAAGGTTTATGGTCAGTACGCAATACAAAGCAACCCACCTGGAGAAACAACTCAGAATTTCGCACTGCCCATACAATAGCAAGGCACTCCTTCTCCATGGTAGCATACCTCTGCTTTGCCCTGAATAGTTTCTTGCTGGAGCACGAGGCTGGGAACAGCTACCCGTCATGTTTCTGCATGAAGACTGCACCAACATCCTCGTCAGAGGCATCAGTGCTGAGCACAAACGTCTTGTCAGGGTCAGGCAACCGTAGCATAGGTTCTGCAGACAGGAAGTTTTTCACAGTGTTGAAGGCTCGGTTTTGTGCATCTCCCCACTCCAGTTGGTTGGGCTTCCCCTTGTGCAGAATGTCCGACATTGGAGCAGTCACAGTTGCAAAGTGAGGCATGTATTCTCTGTAGAACCCCACTAAGCCCAGAAAGGACCGCAGTTGTTTTGTGTCTGGGACGAGGTGCTTCCAGAATTTTTGTCACATTGTCCCTGAGCACCCCTTTCATTCCTTCCTGGAGACGGTGACCACTGAAGGCAGTGTCAACTGCACCAATAACACACTGCTGGGTCTTGCAATCAAGTTAGCAGGAGACAGCCATTTGAACAGTTTCTGAAGAATTTTCGGGGGCTCTGTCCACGTTTTGGAATGGATCAGGTTGTCATCCCAGTAGTATATGACACCTTCCATGTTGCCCAACAGTTTTGTCATGCCCCTCGTGAGTGTTGCTCCAGAATTCTTCATGCCAAAGGGCGTTCGGAGTCACAAATGCAGTCTTTGGAATGTTTTTTCTTCTGGTGTGGGGATTTGCCAGTATCCCTTGCTCAGATTGAGTGTGAAAAAAAAAAAAAAAAAAAACCAACTTTATCTCCACTCATTCTTTGGAATAGGTCATCAGCTGTAGGCATGGGTTAAGGATCTAGGTAAATCAGCTTGCTGAGTCGCCTAAAATTGATGCACACCCGGTTAGTGCCATCTTTCTCTTCGACAACGCGTATGGCGACTCGGGACTTGTTTATGTCCGTCTTTGTGTGTGTGTGTGTGTGTGTGTGTGTGTGTGTGTGTGTGTGTGTGTGTGTTATCTCCCTTGCATACTTGGGTGGATCCTTATGCGTAGTAGCTCAAAGATTGTCCCCCACATTTTATACTGTTTGCATAATGTCTTCAGTTTTCCAGCAACATTTTTCCCTCCCCACTCTTTCGTTTTGTTTCATTTACTACCCTTCGCTGGCTGCTTTTGGGGTGCTGTTGGAATCTTTTGTTGAACCCTTGGTGGTGAGAATCATGGTATTACGGAATGTGGTGTGTGTCTATTTTTACGCCAGGAGCACAGACAGAACCAGCCGTGTCTCCATGATGAGTTCCGACCCAGCGGACGAAAGGCCTAGGAGCAGGCAATACAAATAGATGTGTCTTTAAAAGGGATAACAATGGTTCCCTCGTGCAGCTAGTGAGGTGTTTTCATATCTATAGTATATATATAGTCTATATAGTATATTTTTTAAATTTCATGTTCCCATTTTCTTCATCTTCACCCCCCCCCCCCCCCACCCCCCCCCCCCTCGAGTCCAAATTTGCCAAGTCATTACAATGATGGCAGAGAAGTTGTTGACATGCGCTGGTTTTTCCCCCCCACTATTAGATTGTTTGTCTTTGTATTTGTCTGGCTTTATTCAAGTTTAAAAGGCTGTGCCAGTCTGGAATAAAAGTTACTCGGTGTTAGGTTTTCTTATGGGAGCAAAAGTAACCCTATTTGTTTATTGTTTACTGTTCCCTGCCTCACTTTATTATCAATTATAAATGTCACGACAAAATGTTTATTTCTTTTTCTTGTAACACGACAAGAATGTTTCATTTCATTTCATATATACACCAGATTTTTCGAAGGTTATTTTTTTTTTCCAAAAGATTCATCTACTTCAATATATATAAGGGAAAGATTCCACACACTCTTGTTTACCAACACACAACTATTCAATATTCATATCAAGAATGAGTTAAATACTCATCCACATCAAAAATTAAAACCAGCATATATAGTCTATGTCGCTCAATTTGGAGCTTATTATCCACAGCATCAAATCTCTCCCTCTTCTCGCAACGCCTAGTTCATAACTGGTCAAATCACAGAATAAACATTATTTTTTTTTCCTGAAGACCACTTCCTTTAACACTCACTTCAACTATTCATGTTTTATGAAAGAATTTCGTTTTGCTACCCTATCAAGTCATAGGATAACAGAACACAACAAATACTTTTCTTTTCTAGACAAAACCTTCACAGTGCGCTGAGGAAGTTTCAGTCGCTTCTAAACGGGAATACGGTTTCGGTTTGCTAATAAATAAACATTGAATGATAAATACCTGACTGCTACCAAAAACAGATAGGAGTCCCTCTTCGGCTTCTGGGTAGTTGCGTTGCCGGAATCACTGCAGAGGCTGCCTAACCCGGTTCAGCTCAACCGGCTTTAACGGTGCGCAGGTGAGTAGCAGTCAGATAAACTTTTCAACCGGCTTCCGGACGACTACCTTCCGGTTAGCACGGTTGCACAAAAATTTGTGACTGGACGGGAAACGGTCCGTCACATCAACCATGAGTTGTTTGTGTTTTGTTGTTGTTGTTGTGATGATGGTGGTGGTGGTTTTTTGCTCTTTGGTTTAATTTCACATTCTTGTGAATGTTGATCCCAGTTTGTGTTGTTTGCTTGGTTGTTTATTTATTTGTTTTAATCTTCAATTCTTATGGATGCTGATCCGAATTACTGTTTTTTGTTGTGACTTCTTGCGTATTTGATTGCTTGTTCGTTCATTCATTTTTTTGCTTTAATTTGTAACTACTGCGAATGTTGACCCCACTTGTTTGCTTGTCTGTGAGTGTGTTTACTTGTTTGGTTGTTTTAATATTCAATTATTCTGAATATTGATTCTAGTTACCAGCCACCTTAGGCTGCGTCTTTTATAGTTTCACCTGTGGACATATGGACCAACTCTAGTCTACCATCAGTGTGCTGGGAGTGTCATCACCACACATTATATTGAACACAACAGACTGACCATTGACATATGGACCAATTCTAGTCTACCATCAGTGTGCTAGAGTATCATGACTACACATTATAGCGAATGCAATAGAGTAACGAATGATAGAAGTAGCAGAGGTAAAGGCAACGTAACAGTAGTCCCTCCTTACCCCTCAGTGTGACTTGGAACACAAAGTGCTCTTCACCGAAATCATTGGCAGCAGTGTATGTGTAGAACCCTTCTGCACTTGAATCGTTGACTCTGTCCACAGTGACGTTACACGTGACGGCATAGTCAGCGTAGGTGTTGGTGCACGTGACACTCAGCTCAATGCTGTTTGGGACAGGCTGGCTCGTGTTCGAGGTCTGCTGCGTTTTCCCAAGGTACTGGAAGCGGTGTCTGTCTGGCAGGGGCAAAGCTTCCAGAGAGAAAGCCACACTGACTGCTTTGTCCATGAAGGTCACTGTGGGAATCACTGGATCCGCACTGCTGGAGCGTGGTTTGCCTGGCAGGCAGTCAACATAGGATTTAAGGCCCAGCTGTCACTTCATTCAGCCTATGACAGTCAGTCAACATAGGATTTAGGGCCCTGCAGTCACTTCATTCAGCCAATGACAGTCAGTCAACATAGGATTTAAGGCCCTGCAGTCACTTCATTCAGCTAATACATAACAACTGAATATAACATACATTACACATGCTTCTGAGTACGTGACTACATGCACACACAAACACACAAAACACACAGACGCATGCATGCACACAGGCATCCATGCCCATCCACTCTCGCACATGCACACGATGCAACCATGCACGTAAACACACACACACACACACACACACACACACACACACATACACATGCACACACACACACACACACACACACACGCACACGCACCACACACACACATGCACACACACACACACAAACACCCACGCACACACACACACACACACACACACACACACACACACACACACACACACACACTACAAGAAAGACAGACAAAGAGGCAGACAGAGGATTAATAGAACTAGAATAACCACTGCAATTTTAACACTATCACGAATAAAACGCTCTGAAACTATTACGGCTGCATCTTCATTTCCATACCCATGAAACCCGTGTGGGCATGTCACAAGCATGTATATCATCATCGTTGTGATCAGTCCTACACATTATCACGTGAAACTGAATTACGTTTACACTGAAAGAGAATCATTGCTAGGGGCATGGGAGTTCAGTTATGAGGTCATGGAAATGTCTGAGGTGGGGAAAAAATCTCTCTCTCTCTCTCTCTCTCTCTCTCTCTCTCTCTCTCTCTCTCTCAGTCAATGCGCATATATATATATATATATATATATATATATATATATATATATATATATATATATATATTAATTGTTAAAAATAGTATGATAAAGGAAGTTTTTAAAATCAACAGATCTGTTTGTTTTGGGGCGCCTACTGCCGGTGTTATATGGCCTGATGTCACTGTTTGCACGTGCGGATTGGCTGCACGTATTGTTCGGTTTTTTTTTGGGGTTGTTTACAGTTCAGGGTGCGTTTGCTGACAACGATTTCCATTTGTGCCTGCAGTTTGTTTACTATTTCTACTTTAGTATTTAGGGTTGCTAAGTATGGTTTGCATAGTATTAACCATTTTTCTGTTGAACATAGGTTGCATCTTTTTGAAATGTTGTTGTATGGTGATGCCCTTTTTATGATTTTCCAGGATATGTTATAGTTTATTTTTTTGTCTTTAAGTCTCCAATATATTTGCTCAGTTCTGTTTGGTTTTTTGTATTTTTCTTGTTGA
>JADBJO010024475.1:0-12500 GCA_016801955.1 Conus betulinus
AGACAAACAGACAACCAAGCAACACACACACACACATACGTTTAGCCCGCATACACACCAGAAACATTTCAGATCAGTCCTGATTTAGTGTAACTTACACTTGCAGTGAGAGGGTTTGTGCACCAACATTGAGTTTTTATAGTTCCAAAAGAGTTCGCATGATGCAATCCCTGTAGTTTCTGATGTTGATATGATCAGGGATCAAAAACTGAAAGTTACGTTTCAACTTTCTCCATGATATCTTCTCTGATCGTACAGGTCCTCAGCTGTACCCCATGACGATCTCCTGTCGAAAGAAGAGTGTCCGCCCATTTTAATTCAGCAGAGTGAACCTGATCAACGGGAAATTGAATCAAAAAGTGATTTTTTTTTTATTCCTTGGTTAAAATTGTTACTGACGCAAGCAATTTAGTGAATAGACCTCACACACACACACACACACACACACACACACACACACACACACACACACACACACACACACACACACACACACACACACACACACACACACACACACACACACACACACACACACACACACACACACACACACAGAGGAGTTAAATTACCACTTTCCGCGGTCACTGAGGAGAAACAATCAGGTTTCGAAATACCGGTATCTGACCAGGAGTTATATGTTAGTGAGCTTCCCCCATTGGAGATGGTCTCCTGCTTATGAGACTATAAGCTTGCTGAAGGTTCATTTTGAGAAGCATTTATTATTCCCCATTCACCCACTCAAGCACATACTGTCAGTTTGGGCAGAATTATCTACCACTGCAGATATGAAGGAATATCACCCCCTATTTCTACAATCAAAGACATAACAACAAGCTTTGTTTATAATTCTACACACACACACACACAACACACACACACACACACACACACACACACACACACACACTGGCATCTATCTCGAAAGACAATGGTGGTGCACCTTGGATCAGTCAGTTGTGGAGTTGCAGCGCCTGCTGTGGCTGAAGAGCCTGATCCTCGAGCGGCAGACTCTGTTGCAGGTGCTGCAGGTGAAATCTCGATCATGATTGTCTCTTGGTGCTGATGCAATTCTTTGCTGTCTGCGGCGCCTCCATTCTTCCTCTCTCGTCTACTCTGCTTGTTTCCGATGATGTCTGATCTTGAGACTTTCTTTTGCAGAATCCATCGCCTCTTGAACTTTCTATTTTCTGCCTGTCTTCAGCTGGGGCTTGATTGCTTCTACCACCTTGTCTCCTCTGTCCTCCAGCATGCTTTGAAGTCTGATCTTCCCTGTTTTGTATTCCTCCAGGATGGATCTCAGTGGTAGTTTCAGCTTTGCTTTGCGACAGTACAGCGCTATGTCAGTGAGACAGGGTGGGACACCAAGCCATTTCCTTGTGAACTTGTTGATTTTGGATTTCCATTGCCTCCACTATGCTGGTGCAGATGTCGTATATCATCAGAGGCCATAGGAGCTTTGATATCAGCATGAACTGCAGACACCAGACCTTGTATTTGCCAGGGAGCCCACATTGGTCGATGGTCTCCAAGCCTTCTTCCGACATCTGTTTGGCTTTCTTTTGCTCTTTGTGTGTCTTTCAGCGTATTATCATACCATCTTCCAAGGCTCTTGACTGGCTCTTCTGTGACTGTTGGAATGGCCTGGTTGGCAACACTGAAGACCACAGATTTCGGCCACTTTTCCTTTCCTCAGTGAGAGGCTCCGTGATTTCTTTGGCTTCAACTTCATTCTGAATGAGGCAACTATGTCATCCAGCCTCTCCAGCACATGACGTGTCTCGTCTTCTCTGGATGAAATTACTGTAGTGTCATCCATAAAGGCCTGAGAGGGGCATCTTGTATCTATCGCCAAGGTCTGTTTGTTTTGCGTTGCTTGTTGCTGCTTTCAAGATGACTTCCATTGCCAACACGAACAGAATTGAGGAAATTGCACAGCCCATTGCAATGCCCACTTCCAAGTTGATCCAATGTGTTGTGTACTCCTTGGTAGAGAAGCGCATTGAGAAGCCATTGAAGTACTTCTTGAGCATGTCGCAGATGTTCTTTGGCACATGGTACATCTCAAGAGCCAACTGTATCATCTCATGGGGTACAGATCCATATGCGTTTGCCAGATCAAGCCACACTACGTCCAGGTCTCTCTTTTTCTGTTTTTGCTCTTTGGATTGCGTCCCAGATCATTGTGGCGTGTTCTACACAGCCAGCCACGCCTGGGATGCCACCTTTCTGGACTGACACATCCAAGTACTTGTTTTCCATGAGGTGCTTGGTCAGCCTTGTCCTTCCTTTGTTAAAGCAGAACGTAAACTACAAGGGATCATCATTTTCATCTCGACTAGGACAAAGTTACGGAAATTTAGACGCAAAAGATCAGAACCAAACTGGCAGGATTACTTTGAAAGCAAACAGTCGTACCAAATTTTAATCAAAGAAAGAGAAAAGCATTTAAAAAAAAAGCGAAAGCAGATGCCCTCATGAATCATATAGATACCCAAAGCTATTCTGGAAAGAAGTCAATTCGTGTTTGCATCTGAAGCCCAAGGATGTCTGTAGTGACAAAATCACAAAAGACAAATGGTTTGATCATTTCAGTGAAGTGTTTAAATCAAACCAGTGCGTTTCAAACGAATCTAACGTTCATCATTCTATTGATTTTGCTACACTACCAGAAATTGACATACTCGATCAAGCCATTACTGAAAGTGAGGTTCGAAGAGCATTACAACACTTAAAATCTGGCAAAGCTTGTGGCTCAGATAACATCCTGGCGGAAATGCTGAAGTCAGCAGAAGAGTTAGTTTGTGAATTTCTAACAAGACTATTCAATTTTTTTTTTTTTTTTTTTTTTTTTTTTTTTTTTTTTGGCGGGAAGCCATCACTGTACCCATTTTTAAAAAAGGTGACCGTGAAAATTCGTCCAGCTATAGAGGAATATCACTCCTGAGCTTGACAGGAAAATGTTACACATCTATTTTGAACAATCGTTTATATTTCTGGTTGGAAGATAATAACAAGTTGTCAGAAACACAGGCGGGACTCAGAAGAGGATACTCTACCCACGGATCGTATTTTTACCCTATACTCCATAATCCGTAAGTATTTGAGCAAACCTGGAAAACTCTATGCATGTTTTTCGTCGATCTAAAGAGGGCGTATGACTCGGTTCAGCATGTAACCTTATTGAGAGCCCTGGTCAAAGCTGGCACATCACGTACATTTACCAAAGCAGTCATGGCGATGTACGAGTCTTTAAAAGCACGCGTACGTGTGCAGAACGACTTCACAGACTGTTTCGATTGCCCACAAGGCTTGAGACAGGGATGCGTTGCAAATACAACACATTTTTCTCCGTAATCATCAATCACTTATCAGAACAATTGTCGGTGGAAGGAAAGCATGGTATACAACTTTGTCCCGGTCTTGTTGAACGTTTCATTCTGATGTTTGCAGATGATCTTGCACAACTGTCAAGTTCGCCATCTGGCTTACAGAACCAGATTAATTGTTTAGTTAAGGCCTGTTCTGACATCAAACTTGAAATAAACTGTGACAAAACTAAAGTGATGGTTTTTAGGAAGGGTGGGTTCCCTGGGAGACATGAAAATGGTATGTTGGAACAGAACAACTCGAAGTTGTCAACAGCTATGTCTATCTTGGCTTTACTTTCACAGCTACTATGAGCGCTTATCAAG
Source organism: Conus betulinus (assembly GCA_016801955.1). NCBI lineage: Eukaryota > Metazoa > Mollusca > Gastropoda > Neogastropoda > Conidae > Conus > Conus betulinus. The sequence continues at coordinate 3,696 of JADBJO010024475.1, forward strand.
CAGGAAAACGTTTAGCGATCAAAGGCAAACGAGTATCTATCGACATTATCCGATCTCTGAGACGACTCGATAGCATGACGAGAGAAACGTTTTTCAAACTGTTCGACACAGTGGTTCAGCCGACTCTTCTATACGCTTCAGAAGTCTGGGGACCATTGCAGGACAGTGATCAGGTAGAAAAGGTCCATGTGTATGCCTGCAAAAAGTTCTTGAATGTGCCTGTGAGCACACCATCACTCATGGTCTACAGTGAACTAGAACGGTGTCCCCTTCAAGTGGACGGTTGTATCAGAGCTGTGAAATATTGGCTACGTATCGTAAAAATGGACACATTTCGCCTACCCAAGCAAGCTTACGACCTTCTAAATAGGCTAGATAACCAAGGGAAAGTTAACTGGGTCACAAAACCTAGAATACTTTTACAGACATTGGGTTGCAATTTCGTTTAGCTTAACCAAAGTCTGGAAAACGATTTAATGTTTCTGTCTGTTTTTAAACAAAGAATTACAGATGTAGCAAAACAAGAGTGGTTTGCAAACATAAGCAGACAGTAGACGTTTCACCTTGTATACATCATTCAAAACAATGCTTGTACCAGAAAATTATTTTTCTGAAGTTAAGATAAAGTGCTTCAGAGACTCCTTGACGAGGTTGAGATTAGGGGTGAGCGACATAAACTCTCACAGAAATCGTTTCATGCCGGATACTTCTGCGGGAATAAATGACTGTCGCTTCTGTGCAGATGAACTAGAGGATGAAAAAACATGTCTTGTTTGTGTGTCCTCAGTACAACAATATTCGCCCCAATATTTTAAAAACTATTCCACCTCATTTCGAAAACCAGTATCTGATAAAAATGTTAACATGTCAAAATGTTAATATTACTCGTCGGCTTGTTTAGTTTTTGTACATTTGTTCTGAAATACGAAAAAAAAGAGCCAACTGCTAAAAGCTTCATAGTGATGTGTTAAAAGCAAAAATCTCCAGAAGTTATCAGATGAATGTATACGCATGGAATGAAAAACAAATAAGTTTTTGTCCATCCGCACTTATGCCTGTAAGAATTTGTCAGATCATTGCTTTCAGTGTGATTTATTCCCCCTTGAAATGATTTGTAACGTCACTCACCTGTGACGGAGGCCATCGTGCCATAAGTCATTAAATGTTCGAGTTTGAGTTCTCTCTCTCTCTCTCTCTCTCTCTCTCTCTCTCTCTCTCTCTCTCTCTCTCTCTCTCTCTCTCTCTCTCTCCCAGATACTGCACCTACAATTTGAACCCCTTTCTCTGTGTCTGTCTGTCTGTCTGTCTGTCTGCCTCTCTCTCTCTCTCTCTCTCTCTCTCTCTCTCTCTCTCTCTCTCTCTCTCTCTGTTTTTTATATATGTGTACGTGTATGTACGTGCACTTGTGTGTGTGTATGGGCATGTGCACGTGCAATGTGTGAAAACACACACACACACACACACACACACACACACACACACACACACACACACACACACACGTGTGTGTGTGTGTGTGTGTGTGTGTGTGTGTGTGTGTGTGTGTGTGTGTGTGTGTGTGTGTGTGTGTGTGTGCTGTTTTCCATTGATCTCTCTATGTAAATAGATACATCACTTTGTAGATGTGCAGACACCGTCTGCAATAATCATTTTATTGAGCATTAATCAGAGTTCCAACCAGAATGTATTGAATCCTGAATAATGGACAAGGAAGGCAGTGTTAAACTAAAAGCTGAAAGAAGCAAAGAAATCACAGATCAGATATATCAGTGGCAAACTGACGGTGTCAGTCGTCAAAAGAAAGGTTGATTCATGTTCCTGTATTAGGGAACGTGACTCTCAATTTCATTCCGCAGGACGGTCACACGCGTGTAGTACTGAGGGCTGGGACATCCCGAAGTGGTGATCATGTCATGGATGACTCCAACCAAACGTACTCCGCCCATGGGGCATCGGCAGAAGACTGGGCCTCCATCATCCCCCTGTATACAGACGATTATTATGGTTACATACCTCTCTCTCTCTCTCTCTCTCTCTCTCTCTCTCTCTCTCTCTCTCTCTCTCTCTGCATGACAAGACCTTTTGGTGTATTTGTATGATCACTTGCGCACGCGCGCGCGCGCGCCCGTGTGTGTGTGTGTGTGTGTGTGTGTGTGTGTGTGTGTGTGTGTGTGTGTGTGTGTGTGTGTGTGTGTGTGTGTGTGTGTGTGTGTGTGTGTGTGTGTGTGTGTGTGTGTGTGTGTGTGTGTGTGTGTGTGTGTGTGTGTGTGTGTGTGTGTGTGTGTGTGTGTGTGTGTGTTGTTGTTGTTGTTTGTTGTTGTTGTTTTTTTTGTTGTTGTTGTCATTTGTGTGTGTCTTTGTTTGTGTTGTTTGTGTGTGTTTGTGTGTGTCCTTGTGTGGGTGCCCCCCTCCCCCCCCCCCCCCCCCCCACACCACACACTTGTGAGATAGGCTATGTATAAAGACAGATATAAAGATGCACAGAGGCACCCGTTTCTTCTCCTGCCTCTGGCATAAACACAAATATATTGTCACTCTCGCTAAAGCAACAAAAATTCAAATATACGCGTTTGTCATGATAGACCCATCTCAAATGGTGTGTCAATTTCGTTACATACAAATGTAGTAACTTACTTTTTCAATAGATCAAATCATTTCGTAGCACGTTATTGAGTTGACTTTGTAAACAGCTTTGAGTGAAGTGAAAAGTTTGACATTATTTCCCAGCGCAGGTCTACATTGCTAGTTTACAGTCATCCACACATGCCACGATGATTCAGGCAGTGCAATCGCACTTAACCTCAGGTGTACATTGCTAGTTTACAGTCATCCACACATGTTACGATGAATCAGGCAGTGCAATCGCTAACCTCAGGTGTACATTGCTAGTTTACAGTCATCCACACATGCTACAATGATTCAGGTGGTGCAATCTCACTTAAACTCAGGTCTACATGGCTAGTTCACAGTCATCCACACATGCTACAATTATTCAGGTGGTGCAATCTCACTTAACCTCAGGTGTACATTGCTAGTTTACAGTCATCCACACATGCTACAATGATTCAGGTGGTGCAAATTCACTTAACCTCAGGTCTACATGGCTAGTTCACAGTCATCCACACATGCTACAATGATTCAGGCGGTGCAATCTCACTTAAACTCATAATGTGAACGCCATGGGTGGCAGTGTGCCTTGATAGGCATGCAAAGAACCGTCATAACTTGCACAGTTATTGGTCTTGCTAGCAGACATTTTGGTCAATTCAATCATTATCCGTGTACCCATCTTATGTCCAAATGTAACTTCTATCGAAACAAATGATAAAGAAAGAAATCCACAAAGAAACAGGACGAAGTTAAACGCTATCTGTAGTATGAGAATACGAACACAGACATACTATATGAGAAGCAGTGCTATGGAAGAAATGGATGTGTGCGCATGCTATACAAAGAAAGTTACTAATCAATTTCCTGACATCAGTATACTCACTAGGCGTGGGGGTATGCATCCTGGGTGGTAAATAAAGGGAACGATTCTGTCCGATAGGAAAAGGTGAATCAAACGTTTTTCACATGTTTCTCTTACTCTCTTTTCCAACTCAAGCACACCCTCCCACATTTGTCTTCTGACCTTGCATGGAGAGGCACCGGAGGCACAGATGTGGTCATCTCCTGTCAACTGGCTGTTCAACCCAGAGCAGCTGCTCAAATCGAGTATCATCAGGTTCCCTCTGTAGGGACTACCCCCTGGCCATTTGAAGCACACAGGATTTTTTATTAATGAAGAATACTTTTCTCCGTGTCTGTTTTTCTTTCTGCCACCCTCTCCATCTATCCCTCAATTTTCTTTTAGTCTGTACATTTCCTTTTCAATATTGGAAACTTGTTATCGTACACTTGTTTCCCCCCACTACTAATTTGTTCAACAGGCATACATAAGCATGTTTCTATGTATCTATGTATGTAAGTATCTATCCATTTATCGATCTGTCTATCCATGTATTTGTCTATCAATCCATTATCTGTCTATCCATCCATCTATACATGTGTGTGTGTGTGTGTGTGTGTGTGTGTGTGTGTGTGTGTGTGTGTGTGTCTAAAAGTATTGTCTAAAGGGTTAATTGAAGAGACCGACTTCTCTACGCCTTTTCTTTGACACTGTGAAAGATTCGTCGCCCCGTTTTTGAGTATAGAGACCCCATTGACTGTTTCCAACCAAGCAGGTCTCCAGTAAATGATAGGGAAATGGCCCCCGTGATATGGGGGCTAGCTACAAATAAGCTGAATTTTAAATCCCATGTTGAGTATGTCCACAAACAAATGTCAAACCCAGAGTATATTGTCTTCGCAAGCTGCGATCATTTCATGTGAATACTGACATTCTTCGGACATTTTATTCATGCTTCTTGGAATCTGTTTTAACTTTCTCATTTATGTGTTGGTATGGTGGGTGACTGTGAAGAGTAGAAATGTGCTTGAGAAAGTGGTGAACGTGGGAGGAAAAATCGTTGGTGAGAGACAAAAAAGTCTTAGTGAGCTGTACAGGTGCCGTGTTGTTTGTAAAGCGAAGAAGATTGCGTGTGACCAGACCCACGTTCTTGCAAATCAGTATGACCCTCTTCAGTCAGGACGAAGATATCGATCAGTTAAAGGCAGAAGTGTCAGATTTAAACAAAGTTTTATTCCCCTGTCCATTGATTTTATGAGCCGAGATGTTTTATTGAAATCCAAATTCCTTTATATGAATGTATGTCATATGTGAGAAAATGGGTAATGTGAAAAAAATTATTGTTTATTTGCTGTGAATGTGTGGCAACCACAAATTAATTTCTCAAATTGAGATAATAAAGTTTACTTGACTTGACAAATGGTCTATGTCCTGGGAAACAGCTGGCCCCGTGATATGGGGACTAGCTACAAATGGTCTATGTCCTGGGAAACAGTTGGGCCCCGTGATATGGGGGCTAGCTACAAATGGTCTATGTCCTGGGAAACAGTTGGCCCCATGATATGGGGACTAGCTACAAATGGTCTATGTCCTGGGAAACAGCTGGCCCCGTGATATGGGGGCTAGCTACAAATGGTCTATGTCCTGGGAAACAGCTGGCCCCATGATATGGGGACTAGCTACAAAATGGTCTATGTCCTGGAAACAGCTGGCCCTGTGATATGGGGGCTAGCTACAAATGGTCTATGTCCTGGGAAACAGCTGGCCCCATGATATGGGGGCTAGCTACAAATGATCTATGTCCTGGGAAACAGCTGGCCCCGTGATATGGGGGCTAGCTACAAATGGTCTATGTCCTGGGAAACAGTTGGTTGTCATTACACAGTGGACGGGGTGAGGTATTCTTTGGGGCTGTTCCCATAAGAAATGCCCCAGGTGTTCTATGGTGGGGTAATTACGCAGATAGGGACAGCCTCCATAAGTGATAGTCCAAGCATGGGACCCTTGGGGAAACGTCCACCCTCCTCCCCTTCCTTCCATCGTCTGCAGGGCAGGACACACAGGGCACCTCATCTGTCACGCCAGTCTATCTATTTTTGACATAATACTGTCGATCTCATTTGGTTTGGTATTTATGCCCAGGAACCACCAGCCACAAAACAAATGAACAAGGAAACCAAACAAAATGTAACTTAAAGTTCTTTGGCCATGGTCTTTGCCATGTGTCACTCAGCCTGTGAAACGCATGAGAACATAACCTCACAATTGTTTCTCATCTACTACACAGAAAACGAATGCAAGCATAGACAAGCAAATAAGCTAGTAATACCTTGTGTTAAAAAAGATTACCTGTTCCGTGGTAGATATTGCAGATATTAGGCCATCTTTCATACCGTTCTTCTTGTGTGATGTTATCATACCTGCGCACTATAACCCTCCATCTAGTAATTGTTGACCATGTTCTGCAAAAGAGAAGATTCAAGGATTAGGAACATTTATCTTTATGAAAAAGGTTGCTAAGGTTTTGTTTGAATTCAACCCTGCTTGACAGCGGTGAATCCAAGCTGTTTCATTATAACCTGCCTACGTTGCGTCCTGGATAAAAATGCTCCCCTCTTGCCGACCTGGTATTCAAACTCACCCTGTTGTGCAGAAAACTGTAACAAACATGTCCCCTAATAGCCTGGAACAACTGCAAGCTTGCTATGAGTGCACAGACTGGGACGTGATTTTTTTTATGCTTGTGTTGATGTGGTTGAAACTGTTGACGTTATCTCTGTTGATGTTACCTTCTGTGAAAACATGTTGGTACCAAAGACAACTGGTAAAATTCTTCTGAACAGTAAGCTTTGGGATTTCAAATCTTTAATGAAAACACTGAATGACAAGAAAATTGCGTTTCAATTAAAAGATGATTTTGTAAATAAAACAGTTCAAAGAAAACTAAGACATAAAATAAAGGCCGCAAAGATGGCATACAGAAAAAAAAGGTAGAAAAGCACTTTGAGTCGGGAAAAAGCGAAATGCATGGGATGCCCTAAAAACTCTCACTAGACAGAGTAAATCATGAAGTGAATGCAATCTATCAGAAGAGGAATGTTATGATTTTGCTAACAAAGTGAATAATCTTCTTTTTTTTTACCGTTTTGAAATGAAACACGTTGGTGAAAATTTGGAAACTGTGATGCTAAATATTTCAAACAGCTGTGATGATGATGAAGGAGTTTTACGTATTGACGATTCTGCTGCTCAAGGTTAAAAATAAAGTTAAAGATAATAAAGCTGAAGGCCCAGACAATGTTTGTGGAAATCTTTTAAAATCATGTTCAGAACAATCATATGTTTTCTGTAGGCTGTGCTCGTGGTTTTTGAATTGTGGAGTTGTGCCATCTGTCTAGCAAGAATGAACAATTTGCCCTGTACCACAAAAAAAGACATCCTAGCAATTTAGATGACTATGGGCCTGTTGCGTTGACATCTCTTGTAATGAAATCTTATGAATGCCTCGTCCTTCAGATTCATCTTCCAGCTTTTGTGATTCATACCAATCTGTGTACAAACAGAACAGAAGTACAGATGATGCAAAAATCACTCTTTCAAACCATGCATACACACATCTTGAAAATGATTCTTTTGTTTGCCTCCTGTTTATTGATTTCACATCAGCTTTTGATACTATTCAACCACAGATTATGGCAAAGAAACTCCAAACTTTACATGTCAACCCAAAATTGATTTCATGGATTATGAACGTTTTAGCTAGAACCACGTTTACTGGTGCACATCAAGGCACCGTTCCCTCCCTGTGCTCTTTACTCTTTATACAAATGATCGTACTGGTTCTTCTGTCACTCCTGTCATAAAGTACTCAGATGATTCTGCTTCAGAGACCTGTCAAATTCAGATACCATTTGTTTTCAAGAGGTTGAATGTTTTTGTAAAGAGAACTGTCTAGATTTGAATATTAGTAAGACGAAGGAGATGGTAATTGATTTTCGAGGAAACCCTGCTCCTGTCCCTCACTTGTTTATCGAAAACACCAAAGTGGAGCGTGTAAGTGAATATAAGCATCCGGGTAGTATTTCAGATAGTAAGCTGAATCTTAATGCAAATACTCAATTTATCTACAAAAAAAATGTACTGTGTCATGCTTCACGGAGTTGTGCCACACATGCACACGCCACCGCCAAAGCAAACTCTGCAAACTCCATTCACCCAAGGCACGTCAACTAAGTACACAACACCAAACAGTTTTTTTCCTTCCCCTCTTCCTACGGGAGAACAAATATAATTAATACATACAATGCTCAAATTAACTTATCCACACCTTCTCTCCCATTGGGGAGGCATCACAAAATAAACACAAACACACCTCCTCTCCACCAAGGAGGTAACACCCAGTACTGTTTCCCCTTCAGTTGACACGTTCATAAAACATGGGGTCTATGTCACTATCCATCATCCCCTATCTATATCATACACCATTAGCTTATAATCTCTACACAGGAAAGCAGTCAAATCCAATTCACAACAGAGGAGGTCGTAAAATAGAGTAATTACACTATGGGGAATGCGCCAGAGTCATACTTCATCCACACGAGGAAATACGCCAGAGTCATTCTTCATCAACATAGGAGAATGCGCCAAAGACATTTTTTCATCCACATGAATCCTCCTCCGTGAGGAAAGGTAGTGCAGGCGAGGTCCGCCACCTGCCCCAGGCTGGGGTCAGGTCTGGCACCTCCACCACCTTCAATCCTCCCACCCGTGGCCCGGCGTGAGACAGACAACCTGTCAACACTCGGAACCACGTGCAGTTCTACAATAACTAAGGAGACTCGCTTCAACATGAAGATGTAAACAGTAACCTTTTCTTATAAGTTTTTACTTTAAATATTACTTTTCCTTTCTTTTCCTCTTTCTTTTATAAAGAAATATTACAAGAGTAACCACACTGGTTCTTATTCTTTTCTTTTGTTTTTGAATACGAATGTTGTTTTCTTCATTTTTCCCCAAAGATTTCACTTCTCCCCATTTAAACATTAATGACAAAAATACCTCAACGATACATCAGCCTTGCATCGGTCTTCAATCGCTTTAAATCAAACAGACCAGACGACTCCTCCAGCTGGCGTAGAGCAAGTGATTATAACATTTTCTGGCTAAGTTAAATAACGCTTGCAGCGCTCCCAAGCAGTACTCGCCCCGGGCCACTGTCCAACAAAACGACGCCGAACGATCACATGATCTTTTTTTCTCTCAATACAACAATACCGCTGACGTTCAATCTTAAGACTGTTGATATACACAAACAATATGTGCACACGACATCTTCACACATCCTGTGCACATCA
>JADBJO010024475.1:15000-25132 GCA_016801955.1 Conus betulinus
AATCCAAACTCTCCACCACCCAATGTTAAGTTCTTGAACTCCTGTGCTCTTCTTCTATAATTGAAATCACTAACCTGATAGCGTTGAGGAAGCAGTTAGACTAGCAGTCGCCCTAGAGTACTTGGTAGTTGCTATTTGCACAGAACTATATAAAGAATTGGCAAGTCCCCTGGTTTTCAATTCTCTCAGCGAAGCTGCCAATTGTGATTTGCACCAGGACGGTTGGTATATAGCCTAACAGACGTTAAAACGAAATTTCCATTGATGTGTGTGTGTGTGTGTGTGTGTGTGTGTGTGTGTGTGTGTGTGTGTGTGTGTGTGTGTGGTGTGTGCACTTGCAAGGTATGTATGTTGTGTATGTGCCAGTGTGTGTGTGTGTGTGTGTGTGTGTGTGTGTGTGTGTGTGTGTGTGTGTGTGTGTGTGTGTGGGCGTGCGCGATCGCACGCCTGTACGTGTGTGCTTGCGCGTCTGCACGCCTGTGTGCACATTGCCTGTCTGTCTGTGTGCACATTGTGTGTGTGTGTGTGTGTGTGTGTGTGTGTGTGTGTGTGTGTGTGTTGTGTGTGTGTGATATATATATATATATACTTAGTTGTTCAGCATTATATTTGTTTGGTCAATCAGTGGGGTGATTGCATCTCTTATGAGATCCAAGGAAAAGGTTGTTCTGCACAATACTTAGCCGCTGACAATGCTTGGGTTAGTGAACAACAGAGCTGACCACTCAGACTGTTCCGTATCTTTTGATCTCCCCTTGCATCCTTAAATGGATCCTCAAGCATAGGCTCAAAGACTGTCCCTTACATTTTATACTGTTTGCGTAATGTTTTTAGTTTTCAACAACTTTTTTCCTCTCCACACTTTCGTTTTGTTTAATCCTACTACCCTTCGCTGGCTGCTTTGGGGGTGCTGTTGCATTCTTTTTCGAACCCTTGGCGGTTGGAACACCACAGAATTATGGACTGTGGTGTGTCTCTATCTGACGCCAAGAGCACAGACACAATCAGCCGTGTCTCCCTGATGAGTCCGATCCAGCGGACGAAAGGCCTCGGAGCAGGCGACACATATATATCTGTCTTCGAGAGGGATTGCGATAGTTTCCTCATGCAGCTAGTGAAGGGGTTTTCATATTTACGATATACATTTTCCTATTTATTTCATTTTCAATTTTTTTTTCTCCTTTTAATTTCAAATCTTTGCCAAGTCATTACTATAATGATGGAAGAATTGTTAACCTGCACTTGTTTTCCCCCACTACTTAGTTGTTCAGCATTATATATATATATATATATATATATATATATATATATATATATATATTATATATTATGTGTGTGTGTGTGTGTGTGTGTACAGCCAATCAAGCTGTATGCTGTCCTCTTAATGTTTCCACCTCCTGTACTACCGATCTTTGTTTTCTTCATTCAGTCGGGTCATCGGTTCGAAGTGTTTTTACATGTAATTATATAGGCTGTCATTTGTCCTAGCAGTATTTAGCCTCAGTTAAAAAGAAATCAGTTCGGAGATGGTAGTTTCAAATGGTGTGTCCTTTGTAGATCCCAAATTCGGTCTCACTGCCTTGTTTGTCCTTTTTCAGGTTAAAGCGGTTACTCTGGGACAACAGTACCCACGTCAGCAAGTAACCAGTCATTGCAATTAGTTGGTATAGCGAATGTACTTGAAGTTGTTTTATGCTTTTAGCTTTCAGCGTTTTCGTGGCAGACATACCACTTGTTTCTTAGATTTGTACAGCATGCTTTGCAGAATAGGGAAATCATGAGCAGCCTTCACCACTCTGAAAAAAACAAAAAACATCTGGAAATCTTGACTAATCACCACCAGGACGAAAATCCGCCTTTTCAATTCAAACGTCAAATCCGTCCTCTTATATGGATCAGAGACCTGGCGAAACCACAAAATCCACCATTCTAAAACTGCAGACGTTTCGTTAAACAGCTGCCTGCAAAAGATCCTCTACATCCACTGGTCAGAGACAACCAGCAACAAAGAGCTGTGTGTAAGATGTAACCAACTGCCAGTCGAGCAAGACATCCGCAAAGAAGATGGCGGTGGATAGGACACACGCTCCGAAAGCCCCCGGACAACACCACCAGAAAAGCTCTGACCTGGAATCCTCATGGCAAAAGGAAGCAAGGAAGACCAAGAAAACACCTGGAGACAGGGCCTGGAAGTGGGACACCGGGCAGATGGGTTACAGCTGAAGCAAAAATTAGAAAAGATTGCCCAGGACCATGGATGTTGGCAGGCAGTTGTTGATGGCCTATGCTGTGGCAAGACCAATGGGCCTAAGAAAGTAAGCTTGTAGACGATCATATTCTCTCAACATCCATGCATAAGTTACGCCGATTCCTATTTTTTTCTCTGCACGTTCCATTAAAATAAATGCGTGATAATGCCCCCTGATTTGTTGACTCAATGGCGCTCTCCCGTAGCTTCCCATCGTGGTCAAACAACTTCCATTCTTCAGTTTACAAAGCATGAGAGAAGAATGTACAGCGGTGCTTCTTTCAGTTTCAATCTAATGACAGGACTCTCTGTAAGAGAGAGGAGAGAGTGTGTGTGTGTGTGTGGTGTGTTGTGTGTGTGTGTGTGTGTGTGTGTGCTGCCATATCCAGATTCGCAGCTGACACAGGCAACATTAAGGCGATGTATGCCGGCATCAAGCAGGCACTGGGCCCAACCAGAGAAGAAAAACGCCGTCCTTTGAAATCACAGCTTTCAGGGGAGGTGATTCAGGACAGAGAACAACAGATGGAGCGCTGGGTAGAACACTACACTAGCTATATGCAAGGGAAAATGTAGTCACAGAAGATGCCCTGAATGCCATAGAGTGCCTACCAGAATTGGAAGAGCCTGACTGACAACCAACCATAGACGAACTCAATGAGCCCTATGGGAATGAAGCCCTGGGACTCTCTTGCCTCTGGCAAGGCACCAGGGAAAGACGGTATTCCCCGCCGAAGTACTGAAGTGCTGTAAAGAGACACTTATCACTGATGTTGCATGAAAGCCTCTGCCTCTGCTGGAGTGAAGGCGAAGTACCACAAGACATGAGGGATGCTAACGTCGTCACACTGTACAAAAACAAAGGTGACAGAAGCGATTGCAATGATTATCGTTGCATATCCCTCCTTAGTATCGTTGGAAAAAGTCTTTTGCACGAGTAGTAACTGAAGAGGCTCCAGGTACTTGCAGAGCAAGTTTTATCCTGAATGGCAGTGCGGTTTCCGTGTCAACAGATCCACTATAGATATGATCTTCTCCCTTAAACAACTTCAGGAGAAATGTAGGGAACAAAAAAGGCAGCCCTCTTCATTGCGTTGTTCATGGATCTCACAAAGGCTTTCGATCTGGTCAGCAGGGATGGCCTCTTCAAGATCCTCCCCAAGATTGGATGTCCACCCCACACTTCTCAGCATCATCAGATCCTTCCACGAAGCCATGAAAGGGCACTGTCGTCTTTGACGGCGGCTCAACATACCAGCTGCCTTCAACATACGGAGCGGAGTGAAACAGGGTTGCGGTCGTGGCTCCCACCCCTGTTTGGAATCTTCTTTGCTGTGATGCTGAAAACAACACACGCATTTGGTTCCTGCAGCTGAAGGTATCTACCTCCGAACCAGGACAGACAAGGCAAACTCTCCAGATTTAAGAGCTGAGACTAAGCCAGCTGAAGCCAAGCATGGCTATTCTCATTGCCTGGCATGGGCGTCCTCTTTGCAGCACAGACGACGCAGCAGTACTCGCCCACTCATCAGCCGAGGACCTACAGCAGCTCATGACTTGCTTTCAGCGAAGATGCCCTGCCAAGACTTTGGGCTTACCATAAGCTTGAAAAAAAACACAGGTCATGGGACAGGATGTTGACTCTCCCCCATTCATTAGCATCAATGACCATGAACTGGATGTCGTCCGTCATGACTTTGTTTATCTGGGCTCAAATATCTCAGAGACACCCTCTCACTTGACGCAGAGCTCAACAGGCGCGCATCGGCAAGGCAGCTAACAACCATGATCAGACTGGACAAAGAAAGCATGGAACAACAGCAAGCTGACCGAGCACACAAAGATCCAGATCTACAGAGCCTTCGTCATGAGCACCCTCCTGTATGGCAGCGAGTCTTGGACATTGCGTGCCCGACAGAGCGAAAGCTCAATGCTTTTCCATATGCGTAGCCTCCGACGCATTCTGAACATCACCTGGCAGGACAAGGTCCCAAACAACACACGGTCTTGAAAAGAGCCGGATGCAGCCCAGCATGTACACGCTGCTGAAAAACAGAGACATATGCGCTGGCTCGGCCATGTCGTGCGCATGGATGATGGGACGGATCCCTAAAAGACCTCTTCTATGGAGAGGACTTGTGCAGGGAAAACGTCCCACAGGGCAGACCACAGCTGCGATTCAAAGACGTTTGTCAAGAAGAACGGGAGGGAACATGAAAGCCTTGAACATTGACCAGAACAGCTGGGAAGCAACAGCCCTCGAACGGGTCAGCCTGGAGACAGACGGAGAAGAAAGGTCTCTCCAAGTTTCGAAGAGACACTCGCTTAGCAGCACGGGGAATGAGAAGAAAGGCTGCAGTCCCCAGGCAGGACAGACGAGAGCGTCAGACTTCACCTGTGTGCCCTCTGCCACAGGGGACTGTCATTCCTGCGTCGGGGACTGGCCATGAGCCACACCACCCGTCGCTGTACCAGAATAGACACACCGAGATCGCAACACACTCCATAGTCTTCCGAGACTGAAGGATGCCTACATTACCATTAAAAGAAATGTGTGATAATGCCCCCTGATTTGTTGACTCAATGCGCTCTCTCCCATAGTTTCCATCGTGGTCAAAACAACTTCCATTCTTCATTACAAAGCGTGAGAGAAGAATGTAGGACAGCCCGGTGTGCTTCTTTCAGTCTCAATTTCATGAGCAGACTCTCTGTCCTCTGTCTCTCTCTGTCTCTCTCTCTGTCTCTCTGCGCCTCTCTGTGCCTCTCTCTCTCTCTCGCTCTCTCTCTCTATTCTCTCTCCTCTCTCTCTCTCTTGATCTCATCTCGTGTCTGTGTCTGGGTGGTGTCTGTGTGTGTGTGTGTGTGTGTGTGTGTGTGTGTGTGTGTGTGCAGTGTGTGTGTGTGTGTGCGTGGGGTGTGGTTGTGTGTGTGTGATTGTGTTGTGTGAGTGAGAGAGAGAGAGAGAGAGAGAGCGAGAGAGAGAGGAGAGAGAGAGAGTGTGTGTGTGTGTGAGTGGTGTGTGTTGTGTGTGTGTGTGTGTGTGTGTGTGTGTGTGTTGTCTGGTCTAGCAGACCAAGTTTCATACAGAGGATGTTGTGTTTTAATTAGCGTGTATTGGGTAATATTATAATCATGCTGTACCAATCAAACGTGCTTTGTGTGGTTTACCCCTATTCCACCTCCACCCCTCTTCGCCCACATGCCTTCTTCTTTTCTAACCCCAGCGTTTTTTCTTATCATCATTAGCTGACCACTACCGTCTCGGTCAACCCACCTACCTCGTCTCATTAGCTGCTACATCTAGCGAAAAGCCCCTACTTGCTGAAAAGAAGACACAGTTCACATGCCTGGTAGAACATGACGTCATCACCGCCCCCCTCCCCCCCCCCCACTCCGTCCGCCTCTCGCCTCTCGGTGGATGAGAGAAGACCTGCTGCGCCACACTAAGAAGTAACAATGGCACGTGCACTCTGCCAGCTCCCTGGGAAACAAGAAATGTCAGTTTCGACATAAGAAGTGACCTCAACTGGAAAGACCACTACAAGAGAGTCACTAACAAGGCCAACAGCATGGTAGGCTTCCTGAAAAGAAACCTGAAGATCTCCAATAAAACCACCAAAACCAGTGCTTACCTAACACTGGTACGCCCTCACCTGGAGTATTGCTCATCAGTGTGGAGTCAGTACAAAGCAGGCCAGAAGAAAAAGATCGAAATGGTGCAAAGAAGAGCAGCCACGATATGTATGCAACAAAAATATGACTGGACCGGCAGCGTAACAGCCATGCTGCAAGATCTGGAATGGGAACCCCTTGAAGCAGGAAGAAAGAAGGAAGAAGAGGCTAACCTTCATGTACAAGATCGTCAATGGCGCTGTGGACATACCTCCTCCTGAAAATTCCTCAAGAAAGGACCTGCCAAAACCAGATCAAACCACAAACACAAATTTGCTCACCTCGGCACTTCCTCCGACCCATACAAGTACAGCTTTTTCCCATCAACCATCCCAGCCTGGAACTCCCTGACTCCCTGCCTGCAACAACAGCAGAGGCCCCCTCCTTGGTATCATTCAAGAGGGAGCTGAACAAAAATCCCAGCCCTAGATCCCTATCCCAACTAGCCCAATGGTAAATGATGGGCAGGGTTGTGCCGGTCCAGGTCACGACCTGGGGGTCGCCACGATTTACCGGGTAAGCCTCCCCAGATACTAATTAGGCTAGTTGAGTCCCCCCCCCCCCCCCCCCCCCCTTCTTTTTTCTTTTTTTTTTTTTTTTTTTTTTGCCTTTTTTTGCCTGACGCCCCCGGAGATGAATTCAGGGGGTATGCGGTTGGGGTACTAAGGCAACTTTACAGCTCTTTAGCTATCTTTTTGTTGTCCCTATTAGATCTTTGTTTATTTTATCTTACGCCTCTATGCAAGGTCAGTAATAGTCAACTATGATGGCTGATCTACAAACTTGAAGATTGAAGATTGATTGAACAATTACTTCTCTGGTGGAAAAAAAAAAATCACCCATGAACTGACTCAAAAGGCAAAGCCAAGAGCCATCCGACCGGGGTGGGGGTCTTTTTTTCACCTGGGTATCTGTCCTAGATAATAATCATTATTGTTGTTGTTATTATTATTATTATTATTATTATTATTATTATTATTATTATTGTTGTTGTTGTTGTTATTATTGTTGTTGTTGTTGTTTATCGTTGTTGTTGAGATTATTATCGTTGTTATTGAGAGTACCAGGCGGTAAGCGCTTTACAACCCACGCTGTAATTTGTGCAATGGGTTGCTCACTGGATAGTGCTGACGGAAGATCTACTTGCAATCGTTACGTTCAGTTTCAGTCGTTTCCCGAGTCATTCAGTGCAATATCAATCACTCATTTTCTTTCATTCGTTTCTCCATTGTTCACTGAGAATGTATTGCTATGTGTATACGTGCCATGCATACCAATGGCCAAACGGCCAGTTCTTCCGAAAGTTGGTGAATGGATTTTTGGATATGGGTACAAAGTGCGTACATTCACACAGGGAATCTGGTTTATAGTCTCATACGACGGGTATTCGAAGCACCAAGTGATTGTAACTTTCCTTCACTGACAAACTCCACAAAGGTAATGATTTATCCTGCGTCTGATCGTTTATTTTTCTTTGTTACACAGAGAGAAACTGCTTCTGGCAAACGCCTTCAACTATTGTGTCCACAAAGGTGATTAAGTTTAAACCCGTGTCAGTTGTTTTCTTTCTTTGTTAACAAGATTACGCAAAAAAAAAAAAAAAAAAAAAACAGTACACCAACTTTAACAAAACTGAGAGGGAATAGGAAATGAATGTTGTGCCAAAATCCAAGCTCCCAACATCATTATTATTATTCCCCATCTTCCTTGATCATCGTATAAAAATGTATCATTCCCTGGGTCTTCAAACTCTGCTGTCATGGTGAATTTCCTTTTATGTCCCCCATGAACTCTGTCAGAGTCATCGGGCATCTCAATGTTTATGGGACAGTGATGGATAGACATGGTGGCATCTTCCATTTGGGGATGCTCGCTGGGCGCTGGCTCCACAACAAGGGAATAATGTCTGCAATACGGTGCTCAGTAATCGATCACCTGATGGATCCGAAGAGGAGGTGCCACTGAACACCACAGGGGGGTCTCCTGGCCTGGACTGCCCATAAGAACTTGGTCTTTATCGCTCTCTCTGTGGACTGCTGTCTGGGGTCAGCGATGGGATGACCATCGGTGCGACTCGGTATAGGTGTTAGGGGTAATGCTGCTGAAGATCAGACGACCTAAGACAGTTAAAAAGAGACATATGTAAATGGACAACTCGGTATAAGTGCTAATAGTAATGCTTCTGAAGATCAGACGACCTAAAACAGTTAAAAAGAGGTATTTGTGCATGGACAATTTGTGGAATAAACATTCCGATTCATACTTCGACACATATTGGCTCGTGCAGTTACAGCAAAATAAGGGAACAGACAGAAATGAAATGGGTGCAGAAACGCGAATGGCCAATGATAGAAAAGATGACAGACAGAAGACAGACCTATGTCTGGATGAAGAGCCATACTGCATACTGCCACAGCCAGGGACAGACAGAAGACAGACATATGTCTGGCTGAAGAGCCATACTGCATACTACCACAGCCAGGGGACAGACAGAAGACAGACATATGTCTGGCTGAAGAGCCATACTGCATACTCCTGCAAACGCGCTTTGCTTGTCATCTTTGGCATTCTGTTGTTTCATCTTACAGTCTGGTGCTAAAACTGTGCTTGAAAATCTCTCACACCTTTGATATTATAACATTTCAAAAGCATTTCCAAGCAAAATGACGAATCCATCTTTGTGTAAACAAAACATAAGTTAGCGCCCCCCTTCCACTCATTATTTCATTTCTTCTTCTCTCTATTATTCTTCGTTTCTGGCGCCATCATTGTCATGCCAGTGGGAACAGACCTACGTGTGGTCATCATGTTAGTGAAGTCTCTTTTTAGATTCCTCTCTGGCGCCATCATGGACGTGTCACTCTGCGAACAGGTTGACACCAGGTCCTGTTACTGGGGCAGAGACACTTGAAGCCAGACATAGCACGACATGCTGAGAGATCGATCCTGGTCATTTGTTAACTTAGCACCTTGGTGTCACTGCTACCCCGCCGGCTGCCAGATGGTCTGCACAATCTGCATGTGCACACACACACACACACACACACACACACACACACAAGATGGCGGACAGCGATAAAGCCTAGTATCAGGCTCTCCTGAATTTCCGCTGAACTACCGTCAGTATGATAAGACTGACACGCTCTCGCTGCATGGGGCAGCGCTTCTTCGACGACGATTGCACCGAAAGTCAAGGGAAAAACGGCGCCAAGAAGGAAATCAGCGAGGACTGCCTCCTTAAAGACACGTTGATTCCATCGGCAAGGAAAGCAGCTCAGCACGAACAAGGGGACAAGTCAACAAGCAGCAAGTCAACATGCAGCAAGACTGATGTTCTCTCTCCGGACACAGTAAGTGACTAAGAGAGACTTGAAAACTATGATCGAATCGCTGTGTAAACGCGTATCTTCACTTGAAGATATCGTACGTGAACAGAATAAGACGATCACAGACATGAGCAGATCCCGTGTAACCAAGGCGCTAACAGACAACCATACACAACCAGAAAATGCTAGCGCTGCGTCTCCAAGCCCTAACAGACCTACCCCTTCCCTTGTATGCTGATGCAGTGAAATACAGTCAACAGAAATCGAAGAGCAGCTCCGCATCAGATGCAAAGAAAAAGAGTTTTAATCAAAAAGTAAAAGCAATAGAGAAGAAGAAAGACCCGGAACGCACAAAAAATGACGTCAGAAGTTATCATGACGTTAGAGTTCGGTCAGAAAAAAACAAAAACAATATTAGATCCAAACAAGAAGAAGAAACAAGACTTGCCCAAGGTCGCGATCTTTCATGATTCTGTTTTAAAAAAGGTTTAGAGTGTAAACGAAATAACAAAAATAGCAACGCGCACTGGTGGGAATTTAAAAAATAAACAAAAAAAAACTGTAATAAACAAAAAGAAACCAAAAACAAAATATTAAAAAAAAAAGAGATAAGCAACAACCCCAATTGGCAGCATAAGATCAGCATCAAAGACATTGTCATGCACCAGCCACCCCCCAATGGTAAGGTAGTTCATTAGCAAGCTTCCCCCTCCCACACCTGTCAGAGATTCAACAACTAAATTCATGTGGGAACCTGTTCAGTGGCAATTGATAAACAACAAAACTATTTCTGGAATTCAAAACACTATCTCTCTTGTCCTCTCATTCCAACCTACAAACAATAAATGGTCTCGGTCAAACGATCTCCAATCCAACACATCGAGGA